>PVKN010008345.1:0-25275 GCA_004027915.1 Capromys pilorides
GGTTAAGATGGGAAGATGGGGCTTTCTGACAGAAAAAAAAAAAAAAAAAAGCTGAAATGACAGCCCAAAAGATAAAGATTAACGTTAAAGTAAAGACATAGGGTTGGGGATATAGCTAAGTGGCATAAACGCCTACCTGGCAAGCTCAAGGTCCCCAGTTCGATCCCTAGTATCGCAAAAAAGAAAAGTAAAGCTATAAAGCACTCTAGCTTTATGTGAAGCAACAGGGTAGAAGGTAAAAGAAAAAACATCAGCAAGTAAGAACTTGGGTAAAGAAACGAAAAATAAAATGAAAGAACTTGATTTGGGGACAGTGTGCTGTTCCAAATGGGAATACTGTGTCGCAGCCTGGAATCCATTGGGTAACCTACACACACTAACTTGACACACACTAAAGAGACTCAGTGGGGAGAGCTGACAGCCGCCAGCCCCCTCCACCAGGTTCTGTTCTCAGGGTTGCCAAAACACGTGAGGCAGATATGGCATTGGGGAGCACGCACTCAGGGATAGCGGAAGGCCCAGGACGGGGTGGGTGGCCTCTGCAGCCGTGGGCCGGTCCCGCCTACCCTTACCGTTAAGTAAAAAAAGTGCCGCCCAGCACAAACCACGTCCAGGGCGTAGAACCAGTGCAAGGCGCTCCCCATCCACTGGGCTCTTTACCCCCAAATCTGGAAGCCCCCTCCTCCTACAATACCGCACCAGAGCATCAGAGAGGGCTGTCCCTCACCCAAAGTCACACAGGAATCAGGACCTCCCCCCGAGAGTACTCCCAGCCGGGGTTCTCCGGCCACCAGGGCCCCCCTTTGGGGAGGAGCGGGCGGACTGAGCCCCTCCTGCGCCCCGCCCAGGAGGGGCGGCCCGGGGGGCGGGCGGAGGAAGTGAGCGCAGCGGGGAGGAATGCGAGCGGGCGGGGCGCGCGGCCCGGGGCGGCTGAGACCTCCGGCGGGCGGCGGGACGGCGGGCGCGGGGAGTGCGGCTCGCGCGATGCCTCACTTCACCGTGGTGCCGGTGGACGGGCCGCGGCGCGGCGACTATGACAACCTCGAGGGGCTCAGCTGGGTGGACTACGGGGAGCACGCGGAGCGGGACGACTCAGACGGTGAGGGCGCCCCGGCCAGGGCGCTGGCGGGACAGCGGCCGCCGGAGCACGCGGGCCGCGCCTCGCGCTCGGCTGGACGGGACAGGCGCGCGTGCACCCGTCGGCGCGGCGCAGCTTCTCCCCGGCGCCGGCTCCGCGCGCATTCTGGGTGCCCTCGGCCGGCCGCCCGGGCCTGGCCGCACCCCCGCCCCGGCTCCTCCCCGGCGAGTCGCGGGCGGGGGCTGCAGACGTGGCCACCCAGGGAGCCGGTCCAGAGAGCCGCTCGACTCGGGACAGCGGCCGGTCGGGGTCTCCGGCGCTGCCTGCTTGGGAGCACGGCAGAAGCAAGCGCCGGCTGCACACCCTTGCTCTTGGGTGAACCGCTCCCATCCTCCCTGCCTCCCTTGTGGGATTCAGCGTTTCTGACCCTGTGGTTCCCTCCCCTCGCTGGGTCACCTTGCTCTCTGCTGGGCAAGGAGGCGCATGTGCCTGCTGAGCGACCTGGTGTTGGCCCCTCGTAGACCTGTAGGTACAGCGGGCATGTGGGGAGCACCGCCACGGGGCCAGGCTTGTTTAAGCACTTTACCTGAATCAACTCGTTTAAGCTTCCCAACCGACACTATGGACAGGCGCTATAACTCGCACTTAGGAAAGAGTGAAGGGAGGCGGGGAAGGTTGTGTAACTCACCACCACCACCCCCCTGAGGGACTGAAACCCCTTAACTCTTAACCTAGGTTAGTTAGAGCTAGGCCTGGAGGCGAGCCCCTCCTTCTGTATTCCAGGTGCCTGCCTCTCTCCGCACCTCATTCTCAGTCTCCTACCCCAGGAGGCTCCCCCACCCCCACCCCAGTGCTGCCCTTGCCAGAGCCCACCCTGGTAGTGTGAAGACCGCTGGGAACACATGTCTGCGCAGTAGCAAGTGCATGTACAGGTGTACAGATGTGGGTATCCCAGGATGAAGGTAGCCTCAGGTCAGAGCATGCGCACTTGGCCCGTTTTGTGCAGGGTTGTTATTAATGAGGATGACAGATACAGATGATGTTGACAAAGGTGATCCATGTGTAATGTTAATGATGGCAGTGTGTATATGGCCATCTGTGGATGTGCCACAGGATAGTGGCACAGGCTGCTGAACATGGGGTTTTGTAGGCTTGACAGCTGTGTGAATGCCCCTTGCCCTGCTCCTGTTTGCCCCTAGCCTTTTTCAGGGTGTCAGAGTAAGAACTGCTGTCCTAGGTCCAGGAGGATCTCTGTCCCCAGAGGCTGGGCTGCATGCCTTGGATCAGCCTAGACCAGGAGGCAGGGAGAGCAGCGCCCAGTCCCTGGTGCTGCCCTTCCCTCTTATGGGGTGGCTGGTGAGACCTGGAGCCCACATTGGCCGAGACCTGCCAGATCCCTCCACCCACAGTAGGTCAGCTCCTCCCACTACCCCCTTCCTTCTCTTCTAACTCCTTTGCAGCCAGACTTTGGCTGTGTCTGCAGGATGGGTGACACCTTGCACCCAGGTGAGTGATTTTGATCATTGTTGGGACTGTGGAGGTTCAGGGGGCCACAAAGCCAGTTAGCTTCATTTCTATCTCCTGGAACGCCCAGCTCAAAGCCCATCTCTGCTCTGAGTGGTCAAGCCAGCCTGTTGACGGAGTGGAGGCCCTGCAAGGTCACCGCAGGCAGATGCCCCAGTGCACAGGATCAGAAGGGTCACTGGCATCTTCACAGTTGCTGGTGGGAACACACCTGTGCACTTACAGCAGCCCCCATGCCCAGGCTGTGCTTAAGCTCATAGGGGTCTGCAGTCATGTCTCAGCAGCTTGGGCCTGGAAAGCGTGCCCAGACCTGCCCTGGAATTTTTGGAATAGCTGAAACCAAAACAGGCAGCTTGAAGCTGAGGGCAAATACAAACAGAGCCGCTGCTTAGACCCTCCTGCATAATCCCATGTGAGCTATCCTAAATGAGGCTTTAGAACACTCCAAGGAGTGTCTGATTTGTGTCTGGTACAAACAGTCCCTTTTCTGATGTCATTGGGAAGTTCAAAGAGTAGGTTTCACTGTCTGTGTAGAAGAGAACAGGGCAACCATGGACAAGACAGCACAGAGAAGGTAAGCAGGTTTCCCTGGGTTATACAGGGGAAGGGCAGGGAATCTCAGCCCAGCTTCAACAGTCTGTATAGCCAGAGGCTGGGTATGCAAACCCTGGCCTCTGTGAAAGGATATGTTCCTCTCTGGAGTTCACTCTGGATGGAATAGGGTCTGGACTAGGAACAAGGACTTGCAGCATAGCCCCTATCTGGCTCTAGTGGACCCTGGCTCCCCTCACTATATGGCTTTGCCTCTGAACCTCTGGGTCTTACTCTCCCTGTCACTATAACAGGGTAAACAATATGTGCTGGAACATTGCTATAGGGACAGGAAGCAATTTCTAGTTGATTGGTTTTTTCCTGAAACAAGATCTCTTTCTGTAATTCAGGCTGGACTTGAATTTACTTCGTAGTGCAGGCTGGCCTCAAACTCCTGATCATCCCATCTCAACTCTTGAATGCAAGGATTATAGGCATCTACCACCATGCCTGGCTAGAGGTGACACTTAGAAGGGCCAGCATGAAGTGATAACTGAAGAGACAGTATCGCCTGGGTCTTCAAGGACCTTCTTTGGGTATTAGGAGAGGGAAGACCAGCTGTGTGCTCAGCTATACATTTTCTGGTTACCAGTGTGAACTGAGAGAACAAAACAACAATGGTGGGGCAGGCTGCAGTGCATCAGTTTAATTTATAATTCATTTCCAACCTATTTCCACAAAAGGATCAAGCACAACGAAAGTGCTTCCCTAAGGGATGTGGGAGACAGTAACTCTGTAATTAAATAGGTTAGTGATAGCCCAGTAAATTTAGCTTGGAGATTCCTAGCAGCCAAGATAAAAAGGGAAATCTTCTGTCAAAGTGAAGAATCTGATTTATTCAGAGGGGACACTTTTGTCACACACAAAAAAGAGTAATTGTCAGAGGCTTCTCAGTGAAGAGCTGTCAGTATAAAAGACAGTGTTACTACGTTTTTAGGGGTTTTTTGTGACTCCTCCTGATCCAGATTCCAAGTAATCAAGTGTCAGGGTATCTGAGGAGCTGTGTGATCTCACTAAACTGTAATATGACTTGGTAGGCCTCTGACTACCTTGGTCCATCCTGCCGTTAGCACTGGCCGATGTACCACCATCAAATGTGGGACTAAGCTGCTTGACCCACTAGCTAATCAGGTTGCTACGTGAGGCAGCTTGCGCATGCTAGGAGGAGGAGCTGTGTGGAAATTGTCTTGGGCACATTTTCCCCATCAGTTTTGATCATAATCTGCAGTGCGGTGCTTACTGAATGGTTGTGGGCTCACAAGTAAAATTACATGCTAATAGCAAGAGGGTGTTTCAAATGGAGGAGGAGTGTATCAGTTAACATTCTCAGTTGCAAACAAGAGACAAATTAGGCCTTTTGAAACAAAGCCAGGCATGGTGGCACATGCCTGTAATCCCTATACTTGGGAGGCTGAGGCAGGAGCATCATTGGGAGTTCTAGACCAGCCTGGGCTACAAAGTGAGCTCAAGCTCAGCCTGAACTGCATAATGAGACCCTGACTCAAAAAGGCAAAAAATTAAGAAGAAACAGAAAAGATTCGTGGCTTAGTCACACCACTAGTCTGGATTGGTGATGACACCCAATCTACCGTCAGAACTGCATACTTCTGCCATTCAACATCCAGAGCTGAGTTGCTTATTTGAACCCAAATGTCAGTTTCCCACTGCTGTGAGATCTTAAGCCAATGCTGAAGTTGCCTGGCTGCATTGGGATGGGGGTGGGGGGCGGCTCTCGACACCTAGAAAAGCAGTGTTTGACCTCTTCTGTCTGTTTGGTTGAAAGCTGGGATTGTGAAGGGCACAAGGGACAAAGCCAGAGAAACGGAAGAGTAAATGATAAGAGGCCAAAAAAAATATATCTGGCTGCTTTCTACAGATTTTCTTGGAGATGAGGCCGAATCTCAGCGGCCTGTGGGGTGGCTATAGGCTGACATCAACCTCATCTGTACTGGAGCAGCCTACTATGATCTGGGGAAAAAAGGGCAAGGTGTGGCTCCTGCCAGCAGCCACACTACTGCTTTTCCACCCAGCACATCCCAACACCCACCAGGCAGTCTGACTTTCTTAGATGATCCTGGCCTGTACATACCCTTCCGCTCCGCAGTACCCTGATTGCCTTCCGGCATGCCCCGCGGTGCTCTCCAGGGTGCCTCCGCGCAGAGCCTCATGGGAAAGCTAGCAAGCCCCGGCCATGTTTTCCAAAGGTGCAGTGTGCCACGTCAGCTGTTGGGTCCCGACACTACATCTTGGCTCTGGCACATTAGGCGCTTGGTTGAGCAGGGAAGAAATAGGGGAAGCCTTAGGGCAGGCTGAAACTAAGTCCCACCCCTGCAGGCCACACCCCTCAGCATACATTGGTGCTGCTGTATGTGGGACTTGCTCATTGGCGTGCTATGCTCCAGAGAATGATGTGCTGGGTTTTGCTTACTCATGTCTCCCCGGTTCTTGCTGACTTTTCAAGGAGTAATTGGAGAGGCCAAGGGTTCCATCCCTGGACCTGCTGTGCTGGCCCCGCCCCTGGGGCGCCCTGAGACAGCAATTGAGACTGGGCATGGTGGTGTGTGCCTATAATCCCAGCTCTTAGGAAGCTGTAAACAGGCAGATCACTGAGTCCGATCTAGTAGTGAGACCCTGAACACTCGGCAGACCCTTCCCTAAAATTCAAGGAGTGATTGGTTTTGCTTTTGAGACAGGATTTTGCAGTGTATCCTTGACTTTACTATGTAGTCCAGATTGACCTCAAACTCATGATCCTCCTGCCTCAGCCTTCCAAGTGTTGAAATTACATGCATTCACCACCACACCTAGCTCCAGAGTGTCTTATAAAGAGTGTATAAATCAGACACTAACCAGATTTTTTTTTCTGTCTCTTTCTCCACAGGACAGGGTAACCACAGAGAGAACAGCCCTTTTCTTTGCCCCTTGGAGGCTTCCAGAGGAAGTGACTACTATGATAGGAACCTGGCATTGTTTGAGGTACCTGAGGAGACATTCTGGGCCACAGGTGTGGTAGGAAGATGGGCAGGCAGGAGCCTGTCAGGGGACCCCTCATGCAAGCAGGGAATTTGGAGGATGGTTCATTTTGCCTTCTCCTCATGGCCGCCTGCTCCCTTGGCAGTCCTTCAGGGTGAAACTGCTTTCCCAGAGGTTGCTCACAATTCAGTCTCCATTGCCATCTCTGTGACTGTTCACCTATGCCTCCCTTTCAGCCCCTCAGCAAGGTGATCACCTCCTCAGAATTTCTTTTTGCTCCTGTCACAGGACTTCTGTCCATCCCTTGGCCCTCCCCCAAGGGCTCTTCCTTGTGTTTCCTGGTTGACTCTTCCAGCTCTGTCCCCCTCTAGTATACTGAGGTCTGGTCCTCCCTCTTCATCCGCCCCTAATCTCCATATCTGCAACTTGGCAGACACTTCTCTAGAAAATTTCCCAAATTTAGGCCTCTGAACTTGAATTTTATTCTTTTGGGACTCAAGCTGAAAAGTAAGATTTAGTTTTAAGACATGATGTAGGCTCCTAAAGTCAGACCCACACATTCACCTGCCCCATGGCTTAATAATGTAGGCTTCTCAAGTGTAGGGTCAGAAAGGAGCTGACCAACAGGAGAAAGCTAAACGTGGGCAAGAGGGAGGTAGGGGCCCAGCACCGAGAAGGCCATAGGGGTAGGGCAAACCTAGGCCCTTCTTGGGGCCTTGGGTCCTGAGCCCTAGGAGGTTTTTGACCTGGAAGAGCAGCAAATTTCTGCAATGAAGCCTTGATCCCCACTCCCCCCAGGACAGGTTGGGGACCAGGATCTCACTCTGGGGCTGTTCACAAGGATCCAGGGCTGTGGGGCAACCATCCAGGAGAGAACTCCCTTGTCCCAAATATCCTTTTGTCTTCTTGGTTCCCTGGGATGATTTAAGTGGCTTTTTTGTGGGCACGTGTGAATCCCAGAGGCCTAGTGGTAACTGGGAGGTGACCAAGCAGACCAGACAGGAGGAAATGTGGGATTTGCCTGCCTGCCTGCCTCCCTCCCTTGAGGCAAATAGTTTTCACAAATGGGCTGGCAGTGGTTGCAGTCAAGGTGGGGCAGGGAAATGCAGCTCCTGGGCTGGACCTTTGAGTGCCACGCCCTGGGATGTGGTACCCACACCTGCCTGGTTGTCTGGCCTGGGCTTCCCCAGGCAAGAGCTGGGATCAGGTCCAGTCCTGCCTCAAGGCCTGGCAAAGGGCCACAGGCCAGGCCGCTGGCTGCATACAGGTAGCCTGGCGCCAGCCTGGCCCATTGCCATCTTGCCCTATGGCTCTGTTTACAGGAGGAGCTGGATGTCCGCCCAAAGGTATCATCTCTTCTGGGCAAACTTGTCAGCTACACCAACCTCACCCAGGGTGCCAAGGAGCATGAAGAAGCTGAGAGCGGGGAAAGCACCCGCCGGAGAGCAGCCAAGGTGAGCCAGTTGTGGTCAGAATTGAGCCATGCCTGGGATGACAGCCAGCACACCACGCAAGTGGCTGCTTCACACGCTTGGGGGGTGGGGGATGGGACGGGACACAAAGTACACAAGGAGGATGAGCATTGAGTGCCCTGTGCTGACGAAGGCTTCAGGGGTGAGCCAAGGAGGCACTGAAGGGGAGGAAAGGGCCAGGCATAACAGCCCACACTGTGTGAGGCACCATGCTGCAAATGGGCCTGGCTTCTCACGTGCCATCCTCCCAGCAAAGCTGTGAGCTAGAAGCCAGACCAGCCTGTAGGGCCAGGTGCTGGGGAGGCTTGGGAGGATGGCTTAAACCCAGTAGTCCGAGACCAGCCAACTCAATATGGCAAAACCTAGTCTTCAAAAACGAAAAGCTGTGAGGTAGGTGCTATTATTATCTTCATCTTTTTCTTAGCCCGTCCACAGCTTTCCCAAGCTATTAAGCCCATCTCCTGGATCAGTAAGCCTGGATTCTCTCCCTGTCTGTCTCTGTGTCTCTGTCTGTCTGTCTCTCCACTCCCCCCACCCCACCCTCCCCACCCTTTTATTTTTATTTTTGGCAGTGCTAAGGATTAGACCCAGGCCTCATGCATGACAAGCATTCTACCTCTTCTGAACTATATCCCTGACCTTTTACTGGTTTTTAAAATTTTGTTGTTTTGAGACAGGGTGTCACCATGTTGCTCAGGCTAGCCTGGAATTCTCCATCCTCTAGCCTTAGCTTCCTGAGTGCTGGGATTAGTTACTTCCCACTATCCCTGGCTCCTCCTTATTTTTCAGATGAAGAAAGTGAGCATCAGGGCCTTATGTAACCTGCCTGAGATTAGCACGTAAACCTGGGAGAAAGATTGGTGTATTGACCATGGATGTAACTGAAATGATAAATCACTGGTATCCTATCAGGGTGGCTAAGCCAGAAACCTGGTTGTCCCTAGGGGCTATGACAGTGAAACCTAGAACAAGTGACAAACCCACTTCCCAGGTTGGCCCAAAGCTCCACTGGTGGAGCCCTCTGGAAGCCCCTGGGTTTCTTCCCTCATGGGTGTTCCTATCCCTCTTCCAGTCATGTCACCTGCTCACATTCCAGGCTCTGACCCTGCAGCCCCCACCTCTGATTTTAGGATGACTTTTTCTTCCGTGCACTACACTCTGTCGTGGGCCTTAGTTTAACTGAGGGTGGAAATTTCCTGTACATTTTGGTTGGGATCCAAGGGACCCTCCATCTCTACATGCTGCCTCTGAGGTTTGGGAAAAGCAGCTGTGTTTGGAAGGAGCTGGGGTTTGGTCCTGGCTGTAGTATTTTCCTTGGAGGTCCACATAAGCAAAAGCAACTCCTACTTGGGATAAGTCAGGTCTTCAGCCTCGGACCCACTTGTGAGAGCCGGGCCCTGCTGGTATGGGCCCAGGAGTGATGGTGGACCAAGGTGAAGGGCATCCCTCATCTTGCCCTTCCAAGAGGCAAATCAGCCCACTCAGAACAGCTGGGGTCTTGAGGTTGCACAGACCCAACCCCTATCCTGTCCAACTACTTGGGATTTTGTTGGTGTGTTCTGGACTGGTGATACCACAGACCCTCACTATCTCAGGCCATGCCTATCCAGCCTTGCAGATCGTCCCAGTTCCTGACTGGGTGGCAGCAGTGGATGATAGGATTCATGGGTAAGAGCTCATCACGCCTGATTCTTGAGGCTGAGCTGGAGAAATGCTGATTAGGGGTGAAAAGGCTAATGTGCATCTCAGCAGGACTGTGGGAGCGTAGTGTGGCTTGGTGAGGGGCTGTGGTCCTTTGGTCTGGTGGGGAGACTATGAATTGGTGTGGCCTTGGCTTGGCTGCCCCTTCACTGAACTCCGAGGTGAGGTTGCGAGCAAGTGCTTATGGGCCGAAGCCCCTGTAGCTTTTTCCATGGAAGGAGGAGCCTGGTCAAGTCTTCAGGAATGAGTCGGAAGCTAAGGAGCTGTGTGCCTCATTCGTGGCTTCTGTGACTGGTGCCTCAGAATAAAAGGTTGAAGCAGGAAGGGTGGGCCTCCAACCAGACTATGCCAAGACCCAAAAGCAGCCTCTGCCGGGCAACTACTCCTGCTTCAGCTCAGTGATCTTCTGAGCTTGCCAGAGGTTATTTGGGGATGCAGAAAGCATTTCCGGCCCTACCCTTTCCCACACTGCCCTTTGGAGTGACTCAGCCTAGGATGGGGGTGGGACTAGGGACTCTCACTGCCACTATATAGTGAGTAGTCTGAGAAGGGATCAGACAGAGACCAGATGCACTGCAGATCATCACCTACATTGTGCTGGACAGTGTGACTGAGTGTCCTTGCCTAGGCCCTTCTTGCCTAGGTCCGTTATGCCGCACATAGATCCTGCCCCAAGTCTGGACCATGTAGAAGAGTTTCTGTGGCCACCTAGCTTTCTCGCCACCCTAGCTTCAGAGTAGAGGAGGCTTGGCTGGTCTCCAGTGGGAGTTCTCAGGGCCCCACTTCCCTGAACTGTACCAGCCCTGCCTCTGAGCATGCACTCTCTGCCCTGGCCCTTGGTTGGCTCCCTGCCTTGCCTTACTATCTTGAGAAATCCTACAGGATCTGCATGCTTGGCCTTACCTACCTTCCTGCAGTCAATCTCTTCTCTAGGATTTTATAAATGGGGTGTGTGTTTGATTCTAAGGCACCACTCACTGGGTTCAGGAGTACCTTTTAAGGACCCATAGGGCGTGGTGGTGATAGGCAAGTAAATGAGCCAGTATGGTTATGGCACATAATAGTAAACCATTGGTTACAGTGACCCCTACCACAGAAGGATATCACTATAAAGAAGTGTAAGAGAGTACCAATTCCATCCATCTCAGGGGAACTTTGTAGGAGAGATAATAGTTAAACCTTCTGAAGGGTTCACTAAAGAGGAACCTGGCAGGCAGTGAGCAAGGCCAGAGTAGCACATGGCCAGGTTCAGGTGTGCTGAGGGAGCACCGTGGTCCAGGATTGGGGCTGACCAGGGAGCTGATCTGACAGCACAAGCCAAAGAGTCAACCAACTCGCCACACTGGACTAGAGGACATCCCAGAGGGATGGTGAGATTAGGCTTGCACGGGGACCTCTGGCAGCAGATGAGCCAAGGCATGGAACTCAATGGGCTTGTGGGCTGCCCCACTTCAAGTTCTGTGGCTGAGACAAAGCCAACCTTGGTCTACCAAGGAAGCGAGTTGGGCAGGTCCCTGAGTCCAAGTGAACTGAAGTATGGGGACTAGAGAAAGCGAAGGATAGGGCCAACTTCTTGGACTTTGGTTTAGGTTCTTGGGACCTGCTGAGCCAGATCCCTCATCCTGGAAGTTTAAAAGACAAGTTTCAAAAGCTCACATATGGGTTTTAGCGTAAGGTTTTATAGCGTCCCAGTTGTGATTATTTTACACGAGTCAATAGAGAGGTCCTAGCTATGACTCCCATGTCCTACACACTGCTATGCAAGTCAGGGCTGCTGAATAACTAGGAGCTGCCGTCTGGTGCATCCAGGCCCCTCTGATGCTCTGTGCCCCCTTCCCTTCTGCCCACACAGGCACCCAGCATGGGCACCCTCATGGGGGTGTACCTGCCCTGCTTGCAGAATATCTTCGGAGTCATCCTCTTCCTGCGGCTCACCTGGATGGTGGGTATGGCTGGGGTGTTGCAGGCCCTCCTCATTGTGCTCATCTGCTGCTGCTGTGTAAGTAGTCATAGGGCCATGGTCTCCCCGTGGGGCCCACTCAGACAAGATGCTCATGTCGGCCCTTCTTCCCGCAGACTCTGCTGACAGCGATCTCCATGAGTGCCATTGCCACCAATGGTGTGGTTCCAGGTAGGTGAGCACCACTCCAAGCCAGATGCAGAGTCTGTGTATAGATATGTGTAATATACATATGTGTGTGTGTGTGTTTGTATATACATACACATACACAAAGTGTCTCAGATAGATGGAGAGACGGGTGGACTTTTTTTTTTTAAGGGTATACTGGGGACTAAAATTAGGGCCTTTACACTGAATTATATCCCCAGACCTTTTTTACTTTGGAACAGGGTCTCAGTAAGTCACTAAGTTACGCAGGCTGGGCTTGAATTTGTGGTCTTCCTGCCTCAGCCTCCAAGGGTGCTGGGAGTATAGGAATGCACTACCACACCTGGCTGTCCCTTTTTATGTGTAGATATCTATGTATTTCCCAAATGTTGGAAACACCTTTTTAAAAACAAGCTACCTCTGGGGAGATAGCTCTGGCGGTCTAAAGGCTTGCGCTTGCCAAGCGCAAGGTCCTGGGTTCAATCCCCACATGCCATGCCATCCCTGCATGCCCCAGTGCCAGGTGTGGTGGCACATCCCCATAATGCCAGCACTGAGGAGGCTAAGACAAGAGGATCACTATGAGTCTGAGCTGTATAATAGCAATTTTCAATTTATGTAATTATTCTCCTACCTTTGAATGCTGTTCTTTTGCAATTGTCAGCATTATCGTCATGAATAGCCTTGAACACTAGCCTGTTCTTGCCGTTGGCATTTCCCTTTGGAAAGTCCTAGAGGTGGAGTTACAGGATGAAAGAATTGACCCTTAAATTCCTTGATTTCTAGTCCCAGATTTTCACCCGAGGTTTTATCAGAGCAGTAGCAGTCAGCAGCCTGGGAGCATTGTTTTCTCTGCACTTCTGCCACCCTGGAGCTCAGTTTTGACTCTTAGTCTCCCTGGCAGTGTGCTAAACTCTGATAGAAGCACAGATTCAGGACATGCCGTGACCTGCACAAGGAGCAGGGTCTTGAGATGGGGTGGCAGGAGATTAATATAAAAACTATGAATACATTGAAAGGAAAGCTGGAACTAGGTGGGACCTGACCTCCTAATGGAGCGGCAGCGACAAGCCAGCATGGTGTGCCTCTTTACTTATATACTGCGAAAAGTGAGGGAAGCCTGCCTTGGGGCCAAAAGTGCAAAGTCTCAGGGTCTTGCTGAGAATCCTAAAAGCAAAACATTCCCAGAACTACCTGTGCAGTGGTTGCTAGAGAGCAACACCAAGGCTGAACACCTGCTGGACTGGCCTTGCTGTAGTTTCAGCAGCTTATGTGTTAGGCTCAGCTGTGGCCTCACCACTCTCCACGCACTTAACTGGGGCGAGGCCTGTGCTGGGGCGCAGGGGCATAATGCTAGACATGATGCTGATCACCCCCTGGTTTGCATACAGGAAAATAAGCCCCTGTCCTGCATGGTTGTCATGGTGGGGACTCCCTTCAAGAACAGACTTGATCTTTGTATACTTTCTCTGCTAAGCTGGTGGCTCCTACTTCATGATCTCCCGCTCACTGGGACCAGAATTTGGAGGTGCTGTGGGCCTTTGCTTCTACCTGGGAACGACATTTGCAGCAGCCATGTACATCCTGGGAGCCATTGAGATCTTGCTGGTGAGTCAGGCTGAGCTCTAATCAGTTCCAGATGTAGACTCCACCCAGGCACCCCTACAGTTTGTGCTCCCCTCCCATGGCCAGGGGTCTAAGGTTATACAGTGGGAGACCTGGAGAGGTAAGGATCTTTGCTAAGGCCCCTTCAACCCCTACTAGTTTGGGTCAGAGAGGGAAGGGGCCTGGCTGCCTTGTCCTTTTTTTTTTTTTTTGCACTACCGGGGATTGAACTTGGGACCTTGTGCTTGCCAGGCAAGCGCTTATTCTACTGAGCTGTCTCCCCAGCCCCTGCCTTGTCCTTAGTGTGGGTGTCTCACCTGCCCAGGCACTGTGGCAGCCATGGCAGGAAGTCCACCAACTGTTGCTCTTAGCATATGTGACTAATTTTGGAGAAATTGAACACAGAACATTTCCTGGGCTTATGTGAGTTCTGGCCAGCTCTGTCTCCCCCAGAGTCTTTCACATGCAGCTTCTTGTCCTTGAGTCAGGCTGAGCAGTTACAGGATGCTGTTGGGAGGTCAGAGGCTCCTCCGTGAGACCCAGGGGTGCTCTGTCAAACTCAGCCTTCACTTTCCTGAACCACCAAGGCTAGTGGTAGACGAGATGGGGAGCTTTGGGGAGCACAGGTTCGCCCTACTCTCGGGGCTCAGGGAGCAGGAGATATGTAGCAGGTCTGCCTGGCCGTCTTATACCTGGTCACCTGCCTGTAGTGTATGACTTGTGCTTAGGTCTTCTGACTTTTACAAATCTGTTTTCTGTTTCTCATATTTCTTCCACATTTATTACTTGAAATTCTGTAAGGAAATGTGCCCCTTTCCCCCAATTTATTTATTTATTCAATGTGTAATTATATGGATTTCAGAATATTTATTTTGCTTTCAGGGTTATTAGTCATAATCCAGTACTGCTATTTATTTTGCTATTCAAACTTTGGCCCTTGCACTACTCAGGTCGGCAACCATTTTTGTGTTCATTTGCTCTTTTTCTGTTATTTTTTATTCTTCTGAAACTGAGTCTTGCTATGTAGTTCAACCTGGCCTCAAACTCACTGCAGTCCTCCTGCCTCCACCTTCAGAATGCTAGGATTATAGGTATCCAACACCATAGCTGGCTCTTTTCTTTTCCTTCCTTTTTTAAATGTAATACTTAAGCGACACCATACAATTCATTACCCATTGAAAGCGTACACTTTAACCCAGGTGTCGTGCCAGATACCTGTAATCCCCACAGCATGTGAGGCTGAGGCAGGAGGATCACAAGTTGAATTCCAGCCTGGATAGTTTAGTAATTTAACAAAAATTAAATAAAAATAAACCAAAAAGGGGTACATAGCTCAGGGTGAAGGCCCTGAGTTTACTTTCCAGTACAAAAAATTTTTTTAAATACACAATTCATCAGTTTTTAATATTTTGACAAGGTTGTAACCATCACCACAATCAATTTTAGAACATTTTCAGCACCCCTAAAGGAACCTTATTAATTCTCTATTCAACACCAGCCCTTAACAACCCCTAGTCTACTGTCTCTAGATTTCTCTTCTGGACTTTTCTTTTTTGTTTTCTTTCTTTCTTTTTTTTTTTTTTTTTTAACTTTTATTTATTTGGTCCAAGGTCTCCCTACACAGCTCAGACTCTTAGCGATCTCCTGTCTCAGCCTCCCCAGCACTGGGGTTACAGGCGTGCATCAGCACACCCGGTTTTGGTGGCCGGCATGGTGTGCCTGGGGCTCCAGGGCCGGCATGGCAGGCAGTACCAGGGATCAAACCCGGGTCCTTGCACTTGCCAGGCAGGCTCTTAGACCACCTAGCTCTCTCCCCAGCCCTGGACTTTTCCTTTGTTCCTTTATTCCGAGTACTGGGAATTAAGCCTAGAGCATTCACACGGAGCTATATCCCCAGGCCATTTTTATCTTTTGAGAAAGGATCTCACTAGATCACGAATTTTCCCAGGCTAGGCTCAAACTTTTTGTGTGTGTGTGTGGGACTGGGGTTCGAACTCATAACCTTGCACTTGCCAGGCAGGTACTTGTGCCAAGGAGCTGTCTCCCTAGCCCCTAGGCTCAAACTTGAGATCCTTCTCCCTCAGCCTCCCAGAACACTGGAATTATAGGTGTATGCCACCATTCTCAGCCTAAGCATTTTACATAAGTAGAACCATATAGTTTACGGTCTTTTGTGACTAGCTTCTTTTAAATTTACTTTTAAAAAGAAAACCAAAGGGACATGTTTTTCTCTCAATAAGAAGATTGTACCTTCTGCATCTGTCTTTCGTTTCAGACCTACATTGCCCCACCAGCTGCCATCTTTTACCCATCGGGTACTCATGACACATCAAGTGCCACCTTGAACAATATGCGTATATATGGGACCATTTTTCTGACTTTTATGACCTTAGTGGTGTTTGTTGGTGTCAAGTATGTGAACAAATTTGCTTCTCTCTTCCTGGCCTGTGTGATCATCTCTATCCTTTCCATCTATGCCGGAGGCATCAAGTCAATTTTTGACCCTCCTGTGTTTCCGTAAGTAACTTTATCATTTATCCAGGCATCACATTGGTATTCCTTCCAAGTGAAGAGACTTTGATGCTCTGGGTCCTCCAAAACATCAGGGTGGGGATAGGTAGAGGCCTCCAGCTGAGCAGGTGCTAATGCTTCTTTCCCCAGAGTCTGCATGCTAGGCAACCGGACCCTGTCCCGGGACCAGTTTGATGTCTGCGCCAAGACAACTGTGGTGGACAATGAGACAGTGGCCACTCAGCTGTGGAGTTTATTCTGCCACAGCCCCAACCTTACCACTGACTCATGTGACCCCTACTTCCTGCTCAACAATGTGACTGAGATTCCTGGCATCCCTGGGGCAGCTGCTGGTGTGCTCCAGGGTAGGTCCTCCCTCCTGTCCCTGAGCCCACAGGCTGGGCAGGGGAGCACAACACAGAGCCGTCCTTGTGTGGCCAGCTCAGGAATGGGGGGCAGTCTGGCTGCCTTCCCAACTCAGCAGTGTCCTCTCAGCCTGGCTCCTGGCAGCTGAGTTTCGGGTGAACAGAGGCTATTTGGCCAGCATCCCAGCCCTGCGGCAGCCCTAGAAAATTCTGGCATCCCCTCTTTCCTTGGCCACCAGCCCCTGATATGCCTGGGGATGTTCCCACAGGAGCCATAAAGGACCTCTGTCTGGGAGGCAGGCAGTGGGGGACTCTGGCTGATGAAGGCTCAGCCACCTTTGTCAGACTCCTAGCTTTTAGAAGACAGCGGCCCCTGGCCTAAAGGTGTCCCTCAAGCCCCCAGAACCTCCTGTATCTGCAGGCTCCAGTTAGGCTGCCCTAATATGTCTGGGGAGGACAGTGGGGCTGTGATGGTGATAACTGATGCCCCTACAGAAAACCTGTGGAGCGCCTACCTAGAAAAGGGTGAGGTTGTGGAGAAGTATGGACTGCCCTCCACAGACACTCTCGGCCTGAAGGACAATCTTCCCCTGTATGTGGTGGCTGACATCGCCACGTCCTTCACAGTGTTGGTTGGCATTTTCTTCCCTTCTGTAACAGGTAAGCCCCTCTTACGTGCCCAACCATCCTTATCCCCAATCCTGGGCAGCCTCCTGAGGGAGTCTGTCATGTTTTTGGAGGCATCATGGCTGGCTCCAATCGCTCCGGGGACCTCCGTGATGCCCAGAAGTCCATCCCTGTGGGGACCATCCTGGCCATCATTACCACGTCACTTGTGTGTATCCTTTCCCAGGCCCGTGCAGGGTGTGGATGAGTCCCCAGTCACCATGCATAGACACCATGGGTGCCTGCTCTTGTACACATGCAACACCTACTTGAGGCGCACATATGTATGTGCATGCCACGGAACCCTCAGCACAGACCGGGATGAGGCAAAGGCCTCTCGAGTCTCGTGTGGAGAGTGGGCCTGGCAGCAGTGCAGTGATCGCCTAACTTCCTTGACAAAGCACAGACTTTAGCAGTGTGGTTCTTTTTGGTGCCTGTATCGACGGTGTGGTGCTCCGGGACAAGTGAGTGACCCACACCCCCTCCTGTATCAATGCCTCAGCTTTTCCCTCCCTGCCATGTTCCTCCGGCTTCTGGCTGCCCATGGTGGTCTGTGCCCCCAGGTAGGTCAGGAACCCTCCAGGACTTTTGTTTCTGAGAGGATGGCAACCTTGGGATTGGTGTGAGGACAAAGGGCAGGGATGCAGGGATAGGAGCTGGAGATCACCTCTCTCCAACAAAGGCCAGAGTCTTGCCCCATAGCTTTCCTTCCTGACTCCTGACACCCATCACTGTGAGTACCCCCACCAAAGGCCGGAGGTCTTCTTGCCTGAAACATGATCTGAACCTGCCCGGGCAGGTATGGTGATGGTGTCAGCAGGAACCTCGTGGTGGGCACGTTGGCCTGGCCTTCACCCTGGGTCATCGTTATCGGCTCCTTCTTCTCAACATGTGGCGCTGGCCTCCAGAGCCTCACTGGGGCACCACGCCTGTTGCAGGCCATCGCCAAGGACAACATCATTCCTTTCCTCCGGGTGAGCCCCACAGTCTCACTGCTCCTGGTACCTTATACTGGCTGGGGGAGAGAGGGATCTGGCTGCAGTACAGCCGTAAGGACCTACTGAGAGTTGCCCAGGTCCTTCTTGCTGTTAGCAGAGCTGCTTACGCCCAGCATATTGTAGCTTGCCTCAAGCTTATCCAAAGCAGAGAGGCCGGGAAACTTGTGACTGCCATCCAGATGCTTAGGGGTGGCCTGTACCTTGTGGACCCAGGTGTGGGCAGCAGATGATAGAAGCAGCTCCTTTTCTGGTCTTTGCAGGTATTCGGCCACGGGAAGGCAAATGGCGAGCCGACATGGGCACTCCTCCTGACCGCACTCATCGCTGAACTGGGCATCCTTATCGCTTCCCTTGACATGGTGGCCCCCATTCTGTCCATGTAAGCTGGGACTAGAGCAAGGGATGGTCTTGGGAAAAGCTCTCAGAACCCAAATAATGCAGCTCATGACCCTGCTTGATGTTTCTTTCCCATTTTGAGGGCGGGGGGTAAGATGGGGTCTTGCTATGTAGTTTAAGCTGGCCTTGAACTCACTGTGTAGCCCAGGCTGGCCTCAAACTCACAACGATCCTCCTGCTTCAGCCTCCTGGTCCTAAGATTACACTCCCAGTGGCATTGCTTGATGTTCAGGAAGTTGGGCTAGACTGTGTGGTGAGATGTTTCCTGGCAGGGTTCAGCCTGCCCCCACATTCAGGAGCCAGCCTGGCACTTGTGCAGAAGCTATCGAGTAACCAACAAGCTTCATGCCTCACTTGGAAGACTTCCCCAAGCAGACCAGTAGATCTGCTCCTTTGCACCTTGGTAAAGCTACCACTGCCCCATCTATTTTTTTTTTTTTTTACCCCCTGCTGTACTAGGGATTGAAATCAGGCCCTTGTGCATTCTAGGCAGGAATTCTACTGAGCTGCACCCAGCCCTTTTTATTTTGTGGGGCTTAAACTTGTGGTCCTCCTCTCTCAGCCTCCCCAACACCCAAGATTATGGGCAAGCATGTGCCTCCATGCCAAGCCTACCCATCGTTTTCAAATTTATATGCTTTTAAAGTTTTGGAAGGGAGCTGGTGAGATAGCTCAACGGACTAAGCACCTGCTTTGGCAAGTGCAGAGATCAGGGTTCGATCCCCAGTCCCATATACCATGTTGGCCCTGCCCGGGACACGTTGAGCTGGACTTGAATCCAGGTATGGTGGCCTATGCCAGTAATCCTAGTGCTAGGGAGGCTGAAAACAGGCCTGTGCGTCCAAGCTGCATAATGAGATCCTGTACCAAATACATAAAATGAAAACAATAAAGTTCTGGAAGGGCCTAGGAGATAGCTCAGTAGACTAAGTGCCTGCTTAGGCAAGCGCAGGGACCAGGATTCGGTCCCCAGGCACACTGAGCCACCACTAAGACTGGGTGTGGTGCACATACCTGTAATCCCAGCAGTGCTGAAAAAATGAGGATCACTACGAATCTGAGCTGCATAGTAAGACTGTACCAAATACATAAAAAAGTTAAAAAAATTAATAATATAATAATAGTAGTAATAAAGTTCCAAGAAGCAGCTAGGCAAGTGAGTATGTCAGTTCTTTGCAGGTTGTAGTCAGCACATGGCAAGCCCAGGAGTCCCTGAGGCAGAACTTTTTCCAGTGCTGAGTTTAGCCTTGCCTATGCTGGGATCCTTGATATTCGGCTCCATGGCAGTTTCTCTTTGTTTGTGTAGCTACAAAGGACCTATCCCTCACTGCCTGCTTAGCCTGTCGGCCTGACAGGAGTCTCCTCACCCCCAGAAGCATCCACCTGAACCACAGCCAGTAATTCCATGTCTGGACGCTCTTGTCCCTTCAATGCAGTACCCTCAAACTGTTCTTGCCATAGTTACTTTGAGTAGTGACCGCCCTTGCTGAAGACAGAGAATAGAGATCAGCCTTTATCATGAGTCTTTCTGGCAACTGCTAATGAAAGTCCTTTCTCAAAGCAGCCCTCTCAGGAATCTTCCTTTTTTTTTTTTTTTTTTTTTGGTCTTTTTGAGACAGGGTTTCACTATGCAGTTCAGGCTGGCCTTGTGCTCACTTCTGTAGCCCAGGCTGGTCTCAAACTCACACCGATCCTCCTGCCTCAGTCTCCCAAGTGCTGGGATTACAGGCGTGCACCACCACGCCTGTCCCCTCTTGCCTTCTTGTCGCCTTTCTTCTTTGTCAGCTGGTGGTAGAAGTTGATAGCTCATAGCCCTGTGCTCCTTGGCTGCCTTCCAGGGGGATTCATGTAGTGGACCTTGCCCAGGCCTCTAACGCTAGCATCCTTCATAGTACCTTGTGCATTTAAGTCAGTCCTTTCACTTGTCATCTTTTTTTGCAGTTGCTGTGTTCCTTGTCATCTTTTTTTTAATAGTTACTGGTGACTGAACCCAGGGCCTTCACACTGAGCTATCTTCCCATCTTTGATTTTGATACAGGGTTACCAAGTCACTAAGTTATTTAGGTTGGGCTAAAACTTGCAGTCCTTTTACCTCAGTCTCCCAGAGCTCTGAGATTATAGGCATGCATCACCATACCTGGCTTGTCTTCCTTGATAGCTTTTCTTTATAGAGTCTTGCTATGTTGCCCTTGCTGCCTCGAACTCACTGTGTAGCTCAGGTTGTCTTTGCACTTGCACTACTCGGTCTCCCAAGCGCCGAGGTTATAGGCCTATTCCACTATGCCCAGATCCTTGTCATCTTGACTTGCACCTCTTCCCACATGCATGACAATCCCTTATCCAACTAGTTGTCTAGATTACAGGCCTGAGTGTTGTCTAGCCATCTCAGTTGAGCATGCCCCACTGTTCCTCAGCACCACCCTATTCCAGCTATTCTCTTGCTCGCATCTCTTCCCCACCCACTCTGCTGGTTAAACAATTTTCATTCTCTTTCCACTTGGCTGAGAGGATACCTTTGGGTAGCTCTACCTGCATCAGGCCATGGGAATGGGTGCTGTGAGGTTGGGAAAATATGAGTGAAACCATGTAGGATGGGACCATGATGTGGCCCAGTTTCTGGTCCAGGTCCAGCCTGAAAAGAGGCTCCTGAAAGTAACAAAGAAGCTACTCTGCACCAACTACCTCTCTGTGCTGCAGGTTCTTTCTGATGTGTTACCTCTTTGTGAACCTGGCCTGTGCTGTGCAGACGCTCCTGCGGACCCCTAACTGGCGACCTCGGTTCAAATATTATCACTGGTAAGTACCAGCTGGACCCCTGAGCCAAGTTCCCTGACATGGGAGATGCTGGTGAGTGCAAGAACCCCATCCTGCTGAGGTTTGAGCTTCCTAAGCAGCACTTGATATTGATAAAATGCTAGAGGGAGATCATGAAGGTCTTAAACTATTCCTTGCACCCAGTTTGTGACGTGGAACCTGACAGGGGCTCTGGGACATGGGATGAGCTATGTCTTGGGGCCCACATCTAATTCTTAATTTGCTCTAATTTCTGCTTCTCCTCCACTCTATCCTAGGGCACTGTCCTTTTTGGGCATGAGCCTCTGCCTGGCCCTTATGTTTGTCTCCTCCTGGTACTATGCTCTGGTTGCCATGCTCATTGCAGGCATGATCTACAAATACATCGAGTACCAAGGGTGAGTGAAAGGCTGCTACCCAGCCTTCATCAACAGCACGTAGAGGACTAAGCAGATAATCTGAATGTTGGCTTGTGTGGGAACTGGGTCACCTTTGCTGTCTACCATGGGTGGTAGCACTGGGAAGCTGTGACTCAGGGCCTGGCCACTTCCATCCCTCATTCACATAGACAGAAATCCCTAGAATTTCTGGTTCAGCAGTAAAGCACTTACTTGCTTAACATATGTCAGGCTCTGCGTTCAATCCCCATCACCACAGAAAAGAAAAGGAAAAAATGAAATTGCTTGTGGGACCAGGGGCTCACTAGCTTATGGTGGCATCTGTAGGGCTGAGAAGGAGTGGGGTGATGGTATCCGAGGCCTGTCCCTAAGTGCTGCCCGCTATGCATTGTTACGGCTGGAAGAGGGGCCTCCTCACACCAAGAACTGGAGGTGAGTTCACGCCAGACTGACAAAAAGCCATCTTCAAGGTCCTTAGGGAGTCTTGCTGTGTAAAGTTGGGAGGGTCAGGAGGTGCTGGCACTCCCTCTGTAGACAGGTTACCTGTCCTGGCATTTCCAAGCCCTTGGGTCCATGCTACCCAAGCCTGTGGGCACTGTGTTCTGAGAAGGGAAGAAGAGGAAGGATTGGTATCAGTCTTCCTCCCCATCTGCCCACTGTAGGCCTCAGCTGCTGGTGCTGCTGAAGCTAGATGAGGATCTTCACGTGAAGTACCCACGACTTCTCACCTTTGCCTCCCAGCTTAAGGCTGGCAAAGGCCTAACAATCGTTGGCTCTGTCATCCAGGGAAGCTTTTTGGAGAGCTATGGCGAGGCCCAGGCTGCTGAACAGGTGACTGTTGGAGGGTTAGGCGGAGCTAAGCCAGACCAGTGGCATCTGGACTGCAACTAGTATGTGGGGAAGGGACCTGGCCAGCTTGCCTGCCTGTGAGCTGGAACAAGGAGTTACAGTTGCCCCATTTTGAGAATGTGACCTCTGGGTGAGCAGCTTGTTCAGGCCTCCTCCACCCCAAGTAGTTATTGCCCTAGGACCCTGGGAGGGACTGCGACAGAGGGTGGTGCTAGTGGCCTTGCTTTCTGATGCCGGTGTATTCCTCACAGACAATCAAGAACATGATGGAGATTGAGAAAGTAAAAGGCTTCTGCCAGGTAGTGGTGGCCAGCAAGGTGCGTGAGGGACTGGCTCACCTCATCCAATCATGTGGCCTAGGTGGAATGAGACATAACTCCGTGGTGCTGGGCTGGCCCTATGGCTGGCGACAGAGTGAGGATCCCCGCGCCTGGAAGACCTTTATTGGTGTGTGAGGGGCTGGACCAGGTGGACCAAGGGCCAGGGTCATGTGAGGTGGCAGAAACCAAAAGGCTTCAGGCTGGTGGTCACCCTTGTCCCTCCTCCCCAGACACAGTGCGTTGCACCACAGCTGCCCATCTGGCACTCCTGGTACCCAAGAACATCGCCTTCTACCCCAGTAACCATGAGCGCTACCTGGAGGGCCACATTGACGTGTGGTGGATCGTGCATGATGGTGGCATGCTCATGCTTTTGCCCTTCCTGTTGCGCCAGCATAAGGTGGCTTGGCAAGTAGATGTGGGGGAGCAGTGGGGCTCATGGAATGCCAACTGTGACTGAATCGGCCCCTTGCTCCTTTCCTCAGGTTTGGAGGAAGTGCCGTATGCGCATCTTCACAGTGGCCCAGATGGATGACAACAGCATCCAGATGAAGAAGGACCTGGCCATCTTCCTCTACCACCTCCGCCTTGAGGCGGAAGTGGAAGTGGTGGAGATGGTGAGCTACCCTTCCCTAGCCTGGCCCTGAGGATGTGGAGGACCACACAGTCCAGTGCTCACAGCTTCCCCCCTTCCCAGCACAATAGCGACATCTCTGCCTACACCTATGAGCGCACACTGATGATGGAACAGCGGTCCCAAATGCTGCGGCAGATGCGACTGACCAAGACTGAGCGGGAGCGAGAGGTCAGTGGCTGGTTTGGTGCAGGTTGGGGGCAGGTGGCAGGGTCAGACCTTGGGAGATACTTTTAGTCATTCTGTGGGGGCATCAGAATAACTCATCCCAAACCTCATTGTGGTACGCACCCATAATTTTAGCACTCTGAGAGGCTGAAGCAGGGAGAAATTGAGATTGAGAAAAGGAGGAGAAAGAAGAAAAAGGAAAAAAATACCTCATCTTGTTCCTTCCTGAGCAGTGCTTATTTCCCGGAGACAGAGTGGTTATGACCCACCAGCCAGGACCCCCTTTTCTCAGGGGCCCACTCTGATTGTCTTCAGGCACAGCTGGTCAAGGACAGGCATTCAGCCCTGCGTCTGGAAAGCCTGTACTCAGATGAGGAGGATGAGTCTGCAGCAGGGGCTGACAAGATCCAGATGACATGGACCCGGGACAAGCACATGACTGAGTCCTGGGATCCTAGCCATGCCCCTGACAACTTCCGAGAGCTGGTGCACATTAAGCCGTGAGTGAAGTAAACTCAGACTCAGCTACTTTGGGATCTCAGGTAGAGGCAGAGAGGGGCCAGATGAGCTGTGTGAGAAGCTTCCTTGCTAGATGGTTCCCAGTGATCAGATGCATTACCTACAGGGACCAGTCCAATGTGCGACGCATGCACACTGCTGTAAAGCTCAATGAAGTCATTGTCACACGTTCCCATGATGCCCGCCTGGTCCTACTGAACATGCCTGGCCCACCCAAAAACAGCGAGGGTGATGAGAACTGTATCCCTTTTTGGACAACTCAAGGTCAGGTCAAGTTCCCTGGCTTCCCCTGGGTGGGGGTGGCCCTGGCTGCCCCTTGGTCCTGCTGTTGATTCCTTGACCTGATGCCCTGAAGACATGGAGTTCCTTGAGGTGCTGACCGAGGGCCTTGAGAGGGTGTTGTTGGTGCGTGGTGGTGGCCGTGAAGTCATCACCATCTACTCCTGAGCCCAGTACAGTCTTACGACCCGGAGTTGGGGTGTCTAGGGCAATAGCCCTCCTTCCCCCAGCACCTGCTTGCTGGCTCTGCTTTGCCCAGCCTTGCCTTGGTCCAGCTTTGCTAGGTCTCCTGGAAAACCAGGCCTGGGCCTGGCAATGAAGATGGATCTGAGGTTCCGTAGGACCTTGGGAAGTTTGAGGACTTCCCCTGCTGGATCCTAGTAGGCCTGCCCTGCTAGAGAAATCTGGTAGGGGCTCATGTGGAGTTTGAAGGTGCAGCCCGGCCCTGGAACACTATTTATTGTATATTTATTGTTTATATGTCACCATCAGAGAGGAGAGAAAGGCAGTAAGGGAGGGAGTCGAGCCCAGCCTGCCTGCAGGAACACCTGGCTCAGGCTATTGTGGGCAGGGACCCCCACCAAGCCAAGCAGAATGGAGCTGGCTGAGCGGAGGCCTGACTTTTTTCAATAAAACATTGTGTACTTTTGGGCCTCCTGCTGCCCAGGCTCTTGTTTCCTCTGGCACCAAGGGAAGAAGGCAGAACTGAACTCAGTCCCAGAGCCGGCTGCCTGAGGCTGTGTCCTTTCCTGGCAATAGCAGTCTCTGGCCATCCCCATTGGTCAGGCTGCCCCTCCCACTGGCCCTGGGGCCCCTCCCATTCCCATACCAGATAAGGCCAGCCCAAGGCTGCTGCTTCTGGAGTAGGCACGGGGCTGGAATGGGGCTGCCTGGCTCCCTATGGCAATGGGTGCTGCTGCTGCTGCTGCTGCTCCCCCCTGCTGCCCCCTTCTGGCTCCTCAATGTGCTCTTCCCCCCGCACACCACGCCCAAGGCTGAGCTCAGTAACCACACAAGGCCTGTCATCCTCGGTAAGCCCCCACCAGGCCCCTGAGGCACCAGCCCAGACCTCGGGGAACCTGGGACCCCAGCCCTTGGCAGCAGACACTGCCAAAGCCTCCTCTTCCTCCATCAGCCCTGATGCCTGCCTTGCTTCACTATGGGAAAGGATCAAAGAATATCCTACTTAGAAATGCCCCTTCCTATTACCACACCAGTCTATTTCACTGAATTGCCCACCCCAGGGGGACAAGATGGGGTGGGGGTGCCTGAAGTCTCATCTGGCCTGGACATCTCAAGCTGTAGTCAGCAGTGGCCACACTGGACTC
>PVKN010008346.1:0-25268 GCA_004027915.1 Capromys pilorides
CAACTTCTGCCCTTACTGTTTATTATTTATTTTTATCTTTGGATTTATTCTTTTCCTAGCTTTTGAGTGAAGCTTGGAACATTAACATTCAACCTTTCTTCCAACACTATAATTTATTTCTTTATTAATGTACTTGCTACAGGGTCTTGTTACGCAGCTCAGACTCCTAGTGATTCTCCTGTTTTCAGCCTCCCCAGTGCTGGGATTACAGGCGTGCACCACTATGCCTGGACTCCGTGATCCACTCAGAGCGCCCTGAGGGCAGGACCAGTGTGGCATGTGATGCCAGGATCGGATCACAGTCCCTGCACTTGCCAAGCAGGTATTTAGTCTGCTGAGCTATCTCTCTGGCCTAACACTATAAATTTTTCTCTACCTACTGCTTCAGGTGCATCCCTCAAACTTTGTTTGGTTTTGAGATAGGTTCTCCCTATTTAGTTCAGGCAGGTGCCCTAGACTGGCCTAGAATTTGACCGATCCCATTTGATTTATTTGACACTGGTTATTTGTAAGTATATTCCTTCCTAAGCAGTTAAGAGATTTTTAGAAGTTTTTCTTGTAGTTGATTTTTAATTTAATTCGGAGAAGACACACTGTATGACTTCATTCCTCTGAAATTTGCTGACAGTTGTCTGGAGCCCAGGCTGTGGCCTATTTTGATAAACATCCTCTGTGCATAGGGAAAGACTAAGTATTCTACAGCTTCAGGGTGAAGTGTTACATATGTAAATTAGGTCAAGCTGGTTAATCCTGTTGTTCAAAATAGGTGAGTTTGACTCCAACATAAAGAAATAGGCCAGTGGATAAGGACGAAGTCCAGACATAGACCCTTCTTTAGGAAGCTTTTAAGTAAACGATGATGGATTACATAAAGCTTCATGAAGGAAAAAACTTGTACCACAGCATTCACAAGGGTTAGTCAGTGCCCCCTCATAGACCTAAACGTAAGCCTTAAAACAAGCTTTTCAAAGAATGGAACTGTTAGGAGAATACCCTAATGAAAACCCCAAATTATGAGAGGAAAGATTGATAAATCTAACTTGATTACTTTGGCTGGGTTCATTGGTGCCTGCATCCCAGAACTCAGGAGATTCAGGTGGGAGAATCACTTGAGTTCTTAAATTCACGACCAGGATGATCAACAGAGACTATGTACAAACAAAACAGACCCTTCCCAAACAACAACAAAAATTTAAAAATCCCACTTGTTCAATAAAAGCAAAACACCACACAGAAGTCATCTGCAAAATCTCTAGCATCCATCTAGAATACAAATGCTTATGCCAGACAGGAACCCACTAATCCAGAACATACAAAGAATCTCTGAAAATCGATAAAAAGACAGGTTAGCAATCCAGCTGCAACGTGGAGCCAGGGCCCGCCTCCTCTTCCCGGGGTCCCGGGAACTGGCTCGGTCCTCCTTAAGCCGCGGCGGGGCGGCTCCAGGCCGCCTCACGCTCCGCCCAGGGGTTGCAGTCTCCTTAGAAGGCAAAGCCGGGGCCTCGCCCCTGCTGGGGAGACCTTGTTGCTCGCCCTGCACGCCCGCCCGCGGGACCCGAGCCGCCGAGCGCGGGAAGGCGCGGACCTCTGCTGGGCGTGGACTGGGGCGCGGGGCGGGGTCGGGAGCGCCGAGTCCACTCTCCACCTGCGTCCCGGCCATGCGGCGGGAGAGGTGAGTTGGCGCGCGGCGCCGGCCGGAGGAGTTTTGGGTGCCCAGGCAGGTTACAGTCGCCGCGATGCCCGAGCCTAGGAACCTGAGGACGTGAGCAGGGCTTCGATGTGGGCCCGGCGCCGCACGGCCCCGGTCCCGGGCGCGCCCAGCGGGTCCCCGTGCACCCCAACCTGTGTGGCCTGCCTGCTGGGGTGTGTGTGTGGGGTGGGGGGAGCGGGTCCCAGGCGCGCCCAGGGGGTCCCCGTGCACCCCAACCTGTGTGGCCTGCCTGCTGGGGTGTGTGTGTGCGTGTGTGGGGGAGGGTGGGGGGAGCGGGTCCTGGGCAGCGATCTCGAGCGGGAGCCCCGCGGGGTGGCGTCCTGGTCCCTGGAGTGCTGTCTCCGCAGGCGTGGCGGCCCCCGCCTGCGTGCTCGCTATGGAGGTGCTGCGCCGCTCCTCAGTCCTCGCCGCCGAGATCATGGACGCCTTTGAGCGCTCGCCCACCGACAAGGAGCTGGTGGCCCAGGCCAAGGCTCTGGGCCGGGAGTTCGTGCACGCGCGGCTCCTGCGCGCCGGCCTGGCCTGGAGCGCGCCGGAGCGGGCGGCAGTGCCCGGTGGCCGCCTGGCGGAGGTGTGTGCTGTGCTGCTGCGCCTGGGTGAGTGTCCCCTCTGGGCCTCGGTCGCCCCCGCGCGCCCCCACGTCCGCTGGCTGTCCTGGCATCCTGGCCAGCACTATCAAAACGCTAAAGCTCGCCTAGTTTATTGACCCTTGGACTCGGCGGGGTGCAGAGATCTTTGGTGGGACCACGTGTTCGTGTTTGTTTTGGAAAATAAGACTTCAAGTTTCTGGCTGAAATCCCTTGCTGCTCTTTCCCTGCATTTGGAGACCTCCCCGGCTCCCTGGGGGAGCAATGGGGTACTTGTCTTCGGAGTCACAGGCCGGAGACTGCACCTTCCCTAAAGTCTGGGCCACTCCATGCAGCCAGCCAGCGGCCATGTCCGTGCCCCAGAAGCAGGAGCCCCTGGGGTGGATGGGAACCAGTGTCCTTGGGCGTGGGGAGAGGGGGAAGTGCCTTTTCTTGGGGCAAAACTGTGCTTTGCACTCTGCTGTTGACCCTGTGTCTGTGTGCCATGCTAGTCCCTGGGATCAGGCCTGTGTAGCCCGTGCAGCCTGCCTGGGAGTGTGTGTGTGTGTGTGTGTGTGTGTGTGTTGGGGGTGGGGGAGTGGGCAGTGGAGAACAGTGAGGGGTGAGCCTGCTGGGAGCATTGGCCAGGCCCAGAGTGCCCAGCGTCCACCATCTGGCCAGATTGCTGTGTGCCCAGGCTGGCATGCGTCCCTCTGTCCCCTCAGCAAGCAGCACTGAGGGTTTCCACCCCTCCAGGTGAGCACATCCTGATAGCTGGGGGGAGGGGGTCCCGAGAATGCAGCTTGGTTTTGTTCTGCTCACCACTCCCTACCCTGCGTGGGCCAGCAAGCCCTCAGCAGCATGGGAGAGCAACCCTGTGTCGCTGCAGCTGTGTCCTGGGGTGAGTCCCTGGGGGCCTCCGGGGTCTGTGCTGGGGAGCAGCCGGGCCAGCCCTGGGAATTTCCATGCCACCCCCACCCTCAGTGGGCCTCCAGTCTGCTTCAGTTCCAGATCGTAATTACCTAGATGGAGCACAGCTGGCCTTATCACTGACCCGTCCAGCTGGTAGCATTTCCCTGTTTGCTTTGGCTCATGAAGCAGCTGCGCCGGGGACACCCAAGCCGGGGGCTGTGTGGAATTCCCAGCACTGTCTTCCCAGGGTTTGCACTCTATGCCAAGAGTGTCCCAGCCCCCAGGGGCAGGCATGGGAGTTGTTTCCCCTCACTGTGGGCCAGGAGCTTTGGTGCAGGAGCCCAGGCTAGGGTATGCGCAGTGCTGCAGCCAAGGCTGGGCTATGCTCTCTGAGTTGGTTCTCCCAGTGGACACAGGCCAAGATCCCCTTCAGTGTTCTGGGGGGCTGCTGTGTCTACCAGTGTGGGCCTGCCTCTTCCTCGTTTGGGCCTTGGCCACTTTCCTATCCCTCCTGCCCCCGCCCCAACAGCTCAGCTGCCTGCCCGATGCCCACTGTGACTCACCAGCAGGCACAGCCCACGCTCCTCCAATGGATTCCTGCCTCACCGGCCCAGCCAGCTCAGCCCTGGGTCAGGCCCCAGTACCTCCTGGGTCCCTTTGTCCCTAGGGCCTGAGGTTGGGGGCAGCTGGCAAGGTCAGGTGGGGTGAGAATCAGATTAGTGATTAGTAGAGGTGGGGCTGGCTGAAGTCAGGTGGTGATCCAGCTGGAGGCCATGGAGTCCCCAGCCAGCCCAGCCAGGGGCTGCATGTGGGCTGCTTCTCAACCACATGTGTGTCTGCCAGGGGACGAGCTAGAGCAGATCCGGCCCAGTGTGTACCGCAACGTGGCCCGCCAGCTGCACATCTCCCTGCAGTCAGAGCCCGTGGTGACTGACGCCTTCCTGGCTGTGGCAGGCCACATCTTCTCAACAGGTAGGCTGCCAGGCATGCGTACCCCAGGGAGCTCAGGGTGGGGCCCAGCAGGTGAGGACCAGGCAGAAGCTGAGGGTGCCAGGGAAGCCACAGTCCCTGTCATGTGAAGGCGACCTCCACATGGAAACTGAGTGGCAGGTGCCTGAGCCTTGTGATTCTGGCCTCCCAAGGAACAGAGTGAGAAGCAGCTGCACCCTACTCAGAGCAGGCCTGCCCCCGACACCTGAGAGGTGACTTATGTTGAACCTAGTTTCTTCTCCTGAGAAGGCTCTGACTAGGGACAGGGTGGGCTGGACTTGGCTGTGCCTTCCTACTTGGTGGCTGGTGTGCTGGGGGCACCACGGGATCCCCATGGCTGGGGCATAGTGAGGGGAGGTATTAGGGCTGTGGTTAGGGCAGGCTCCCAATGCTGAGTCCTAGAAGGGGTCAGTCCTGTGCCCTAGGTTAGCCTTGTTTCTGCAGCACACGCTGGATCCCCTCCTGAGGACCAGCATGTGCCACAGTCTGTGCTGTGGGCTGGGGTAGACGGGCCAGTGGAGTGGAGGCTGGACTCCCTGCCCAGTGCTTGTTGGGACACTCAGCCTGGTGCCTTTGGGATCCATAGATCACTCTGTGGCCCCCCACATTGGGTTCATGTTGGCTTTGTGGGGCCTGTATGCAGCCGGAGGTGGGTGTGGCCTAGAGGAGAGGGGTATCCAGGGACAGATGGGATCAGCTAGTGCAGTCTCCATGTCTTGTGGGAAACCCGGGGCAAAGAGAGGGCATTGGGTATCTCCTAGTGGAGGTGGCTATGGGTGAGGCTCAGGAAGGGAGCAAAGTGGCAGGCGCCTGTGCCTGTGACCACCTCACCCGACCCTAGAATGTCACTGGTGTGTGGGTGTGGGTGCTGTCTGGGCGTCAGTCTTTGGGTCCCTGGCTGATTTATTAGCTTCAGGCTAGATTGAAACAGGAGGAACATACATTCTGAGATCTCCGCTCTGGGTGCCACGGGGGCCAGAGCCCTGGGAGGCAGAGGGCTAGCAGAGACAGGGCTGGTGTCAGGGCAGACCAGTATCTCTGCCTGTGGGTCTTGTGGGGGACACCCAGAGGTGTCCTCCTGGAGGAGGATAGAGGTGGGAGAGGAGGGTAATGGTGCCGATGGCCTGCTTCCTGGGGGAGCTCAGCTAAGCCTGTAGAGGTCAGCAGCTGCCCCTACCCTATCGCTGTGTCCACCCCATTGCTCCCAGGTGGCAGGGAACCCTTCTGGGTTAGGCCCCAAGCTGTGGTGGTTTCTGAACCCTGAGCCCCAGCACCACTGAGCAGGGAACAGAGCAGAGGGCAGCATGAGTAGATGAGACCACATGGCCGCCCCCATGGCAACACATAGAAATAAGACAGTAAGCCAGAAAGCACCTGAAAGATGTCTGTTGTCACTGGTCATTAGGGAAGCACCGATCCAGGCTGCTTACGATGCAGAGCACAGCCAGCCTGGCAGTCAGCACTGCCAGCCTCCTTGTATGCTGCCCTGCTGCTGAGTGGTGCAGCTTCTTTGGGAGCCAGGCTGGTGGTTACTCGGGTGGTTCGAGTCACCAGATTATCTGCCAGGTCTACTCTTCGGCATATGCCCAAGAGAAATAAAAACATACGCCACACAGAAACTTGCACAGGAATGTTCATAGTGCGTTACTCACTGCAGCTGCAAGGTACCAATGAGTTGGGTGTGGTGGCCCATGCCTGTCATCCAGCGCTCTGGAAGTTCTGAGGTAAGGATGGCAGGTTCCAGCCTAGGCCAGGCAACTTAGTGACTGAGACTGTGTTTCAAAAATAAATAAAAGGCTGTAGCTCAGATCGAAGCCCTAGCTTCCACCCCAAATACAGCATCCGCATACACACACAGAGGGAAAAAACCCCACATGTCCTCTCATTGAGCCAAGAACACAGAACATTGTTCATCTGTAAAAAGGCATAAAGCACTGACCTGTGCTGGCTTGGGACCTGGTGCTGGGTGACATATGCCTGACACAGAGCTGAGTGCACTGTGGCTCCACTCCTGGGAAATGACCGGAGTGGGGAGATCAGTAGAGACGCAAGTGGGCCTGAAGGGATCAGGGATGAAGAGGACACGGGGAGCAACTGCTCATGGCTGTGCGGTTAGTGAAGTTGTCCGGGATTGAGTCATTGTGACAGTCTTTTTTGGCGTGTGGCTCAGGCTGGGCTTGAATCCACGAGGTAGCCTAGGCTCGCCTAGGCTAGTCTTGAACTTACAGTGATCTTCCTGCCTCATCCTGCAACATTCCACTTTTGAAAGATAAATTTTACAGTAATGAAATTATGTGTCAGTGAAAAAGAAAATATAAGAGCCCAAAGAAAACAAGCTCTCTGGAGTGCTCCTGGGCCTGTGGTCTCAGACACTGCAGCAGCAAAGCTGCACTGTTTGCCCGCAGGACAGCAAGCGCTTCTGCCAGCTACACAGATCACAGCTGCTGGGGTGCACGTTCCTGGCATCAGGCCCTGAGGTCCTGTCACTGTCCACACACCACCCAGCAGGGCCACCTGTGGGTCTGCTCACCCGGGGCAGAGCCCTCTGTAGGAGCATGGCAGACAGAGGACCAGGGTGGCATCTGAATTCTCTTGGGATAGGGCCGCTGCTGAAAGTGGTCATTCTGAAGGGCACAGCTCGGTGTCATCTGGCACACTCGGCACTGTGCATACCCACCTGTCAGATGCAGTTTTTCTTGCCCAGAATGTAGTGCCCACTTGTTCTGACCCTTCTCCCCAGCTGCTGCCCCTCTGTGTCTGTCTGCCTGTCCAGTACTTTCTCTCATGTACATTGAGTAGGGCAGCTGTAGCCTCCAATTCCCATGTCTAGAAGCTCAGCATGTGACAGCCATCAGACCCTCACTCCCTCACAGCAGGGGATGCCTCTGGTCTCCCCATAGCCCATGGGTGGCAGTGGTCACCCTGGTGCAGGGAAAGTGGATCAAAGGTGCTGCATAGACTCGGCACAAACTGCTTCTGCTTCTGCCAGTGTTCTGTCCACTAAACACTCTGTTGGCATCTCTTTACATGGCTTTAATGGGATTAGACATCTCATTTTAAGTTCCCTTTCTTATTATCAGTGGGGTTAACTTTTTTCACATGTCTAATGTGCTGTTTGCACCTTATCATTGTGAATCGCCCGTTTCTGCTCTATGCTCACATTTGGATGAGACGTGAGCATGGGGAAGCATCACATCACATGAACTGAGCACGTTCTTCCTTCCAGGGAGCCCTGTCCTGTTCCTGGCTCTCAGGAGGTCTGCAGCTGGGACCCGAGCCTTTCTTTCTCAGACGCCCACCAGTGCCATTCAGAGGAATAGGCCAGGGTGGACACTGCCAGGGTGTTGCTGTTCTCTCAGGCTCAAAAGCCTCCTCCATCAGACAGTGGGCCATGGGTCTGCAGGCATGTGGGGGAGGTGGGGGTAGGGGGAGGATGTCTGTCTACATGAGGACCGCCCTGGGCCTAGGTCGCACTGACCATGAAGGTAGTAGCTGGGCTTCCTTAGGGTCCACAGGCCAGCACCGTGTCCTTTACTTGCTGTCTTCTCTCTGCAGGCATCACATGGGGCAAGGTGGTGTCCCTCTATGCGGTGGCCGCAGGGCTGGCTGTGGACTGTGTGCGACAGGCCCAGCCTGCCATGGTTCACGCCCTGGTCGACTGCCTGGGGGAGTTTGTGCGAAAAACCCTGGCCACCTGGCTGCGGCGGCGTGGTGGATGGGTGAGCACTGCATTGCATGGGGAAAGGGCAGCAGGTCTAGGCCTTGGGACCTGTGGGCAGCCTGAGCTGGCTCTTGCTCCTGGACCTTGATCTCACCCCACCCTGAGGTTAAGACCCCTGGTCCTGGGAGGCAGCCAGCAGGAGTGGCCATCAGGTGGCACACGAGAGGCAGCACTCAGACCCCCAGGCTCAGCAGGGGGAGGGAAGGGACAGTGGGCTTGATGTCTCCTCCCTACCCTGGGCAACCTTCAGGCAAGAGTTCAGGTCCTGCTGGCCCTCAGCCTCACCTCAGGGACCTCAGCTACTTCAGCTTTTGTACCGGGTCCCATGGTGGGTAGAGAGCACTGAGGCCCCTGTGTATGGAGCCCCTTCCATGTCTAGGCCCTTGGCTTAGAGACTGCCCCTCTCTAAGCCTGACTTCCCCTCCCGCTGGGCTGGTTGGCAGGGTGGGGGTCTGTGTGTGCCCTGGGTGGCACTGGGATTGCTTCTTGGCAGGGTCAGTGCCCTCCCAGGGGTCTCAGGCCAGGCTGGTCCTTTCCTGGGAGTGCAGGCTTCTGAGGGCTCCAGCAGGAATGCTGGGCCTCCTGCACCCTGTAGGTTTTGTGCTGAGGTAGCCCTGTGATGTGCTGGACTCCCCTCCTTCCCTAGGTAGCCTTGCAGGCCCCTGTGGCAGGATGCTAGGGCTGGGGCCTGACCTTTCTCTCCAATGTCCTCTCCTCCCTCCAGACTGATGTCCTGAAGTGCGTGGTCAGCACTGACCCTGGCCTTCACTCCCACTGGCTCGTGGCTGCACTGTGCAGCTTCGGGCGCTTCCTGAAGGCTGCCTTCTTTGTACTCTTGCCAGAGAGATGAGTGTCTACCTGGCACCCTGTGCCCAACCTGGGAGCCCTGCAGCACCTGGACAGCCTGTCCCCCTCCAGAGCCCTGGCCCTCCTCTCAGAGCCTCTGCCCAAGATCCAGGGGCAGGCTTCAGCCCTGCCTTAGCAAGGGGATGCGAGATGGCCGTGGTCCTCAGGGGCAGCAGGCTCTGCGCTAGCAATCTGGGCCTCTGTGCTAGTTGCTAAGCCCAATGCACGCATGCATCTGCCGTGACCATGATGAGGTCCCAGTGTGGGGGGCAGGATGGGGGTTCCGGTTGTGGATGGAATGGTATGTAGGAGCTGAGCCAGAGAGGCTTTGTCCCCTGCAGGGCGAGGATGACCCATCTATCTCTTGTGTTGCCCTCAGGACCAAGAACTCAGACACTGAGACCCTGGCCCCTCTTGGTATCAGAGGCCTGAATACCCCCACCTTCTTGATGCCCAGTTTCCCACACAGGGCACTCATTAGGTTCACAGCCCCTGCCAGCAACCCATATAGCCCAAGTGATGTGCTACGGAAGATACATGACCACAGCTACTCCCTCCAGCTCCCCATGACCCTGCCAGGCTGTGTGCTACAGGGGTCCACGCTGTCCTAGGTCAGTGGTAGTCAGGCCCCTGGAGGGAGGCTGGGAATAAACTCCAGACTCTTTGATGTTAGATAGTCAGTCTTGTGTCTAAGGGTCTCCTTGGGTGCCATGAGAGGTGTGAGGAGCTGCTGGAAAATAGTGGGGAGGGACCTTCTAGGACTGCTGCTCTGTCTGGTGTCTGAAGGTACCAACACGTGTTCCCAACCATGGAAGCGTGAGCATGGATACTGGAGTGTGAGGGGCAGCAGACACTGGGGTGTCATCCCTGGGGCTCCTGCTCAGGTTCTTAGGAGAAGGAGGGCTCAGGTGACCTAAGTCAGACTAAGGAGATCATGGGGTTGTTATTGGCCCAAACTGTACTGAACAGAGTGGAAAAGCAAGGATGAGTTCAAGGACTTCCCAGCTTAGATACCCCATAAATAACAGAAAAGTTATGTCTTCTTCAGGTGTGGGCTAAGCTCTTGCATTGTAGACCCAGGACCCTACACTTCTGGTCATCACGCTAAAGTGAGGGTCCTTCGAGGGAAGACCTCGGGGAAGCGTGCAGGCCTCCACCATGGGTGGCAGCAAGCCTTTCTTTAGTGCCATGCTCCTGGGCTCCCTGTTTCTGAGTGCAGGGTGGCAGGGTCTGTCCCCTAGGATGCCCCATATGAGGCCAGCATTCTACCACCACGGTTACCCCAGCTTTGAAATCTTGCCCTAGGCTACCCTGTACCTATCAGTGTTACTCAGGACTCTTGGATGCTGAAGGTTGAGTCCACCAAGATGAATGTATCCAGCATGGATAAGCCTATAATCCCAGCACTTTGAGAGGGTGAGGCAGGACAATCTTGCATTTGAGGCCAGCCCCGCTGAACAAAACTCTGTCTCGGAATTTTTAAAATGGCTGGAGATATAGCTCTGTGTTAAGTCCTGGATTCAGTGCCTGGATTCAGTGCTTCAGAAGGAACTGGGTGAGAGCACCCTCTTACTGAGTCTGGGGCGTCCTGCCTCAGCCCCTGGAGGCTACACACACGCACACTCTGCGTACAGGACTACCCTACCCTGGCACTTGCCTGCCTTGCTCTTATCTGACTACAGCCCCATGCTGTCTCCTCCAGGTGGCCTCGTAGGTAATGGGCTCCCGGTGTGCAAATACAGACATCTCCCCAGCCCCCACACCAGCCCAGGTGCCAGGAGGTGGACACACAGCCCCTGTAGCAGTTTACTCTTCTGTTCAACAAAGGTAGAGCCAGACAACTGCTGAGATCCAGCCCTGTTCAGCTTTTGGGGCAGGGTCCTGGTGCAAAGGTTTTTGTGCTTGAGGTCTAGGCTGCTTTTTCCCCCTAGGCCCAACTGTCCAGGCTCCTCCTAACTCTGGAGCTATCTGCCCCTCCCAAGCCTGAGGGGACCCAAGGCCTGCAGGGGTTGCGCAGATCTGTCTGAGGGACACCAGCCAGTGGGGTTGCAGGGCAGCCTGCCCAGCAGATGGCTGATGGAGCTCGGACAGTGGGAAGAACCTCTGATGTCGGGATGTGCAGCTGCTGCTAGCCTAGGCTGTCTTCTGTCCTCCAGGAGCAGAGCTTGTGAGACATTTCTAGCACAAGAAAGCAATGTTTAGGCATGGGGAGCCCAGAGAATAACAGGACTTAAAGCAGCCCAGAGGCCAGTGGCTGGGTGTGTGCACAACTTAGAGGACGCGATGGCAACAGCAGCAAGAGGACAAAAAGAAAAGCCTAAAAATACCTGAAAGACACTAGAATATATGAGAAGAGATAAAAATTGTTCCTGAGTAGAGGAATGCTCATAACCCACACCAGGAGATTTCCCCCCAAATCTAAACAAGCTGATTATAAAGTTCATGAGAGACAAGCAAAAGTAGCCAAGAAAACCACCAAAGTGAAGAGTGGGGCAAGAGCCCAGTCCTGTTCCCTCACTGGGCTGAGTAGCACCAAAACACAGGAGGCCCAGCACCCTGAAATGGTGCCCAGGCTGGGTCACTTCAGTGCCCCTCCCCCCGGGGGGGAGTGCATTTCATAAACTCAAGGCAACTGACAGGTCTATACTGTTTCCCACATGGCAGGAAATGCCATGTACAAGTGTGAGACAAAAACTAAGCACTACAGTACTAGGAAATAGGGAGCTTCCTTAGGAATCAAGGTGCATGAGTCCTTAGGGACAAAAATGTCCCTAAGTGAGTTTAAATCCAGAAACAACAGACAAAATAAATAGTGGAAAATGGAAATAATGAACATTTTCAAAAGCACTAGTAAAGAGACAAAGCAAAACAGAGGTTTTTTGGGCTAGAGCACAGAACAGTTTAATGGGTAGGGGTTTCCTTAAGAGAGGAAGGTATGGACACAGAAGCAACGGCTGCACCACATGGGGACTGGGTAGCTATTGAGTATGTACTATAAGATGGCTAAAAATGGATGTTGAACTGGGTGTGGTGGTGCATGCCTGTAATCCCAGTACCAAAGAGGCTGAGGCAGAAGGATCCGCTCCAGTTCCAGGCCAGCCTAAATTACCAAGTGAGACCCTGTTTCCAAAAAAAAAAAGTTGAATTTTATGTTATTAGCATTTTTGCCTTAATAAAAAATTTATAATTTAAAATGAAAGATATTAGGATGAATATTTCTAATTCAAAAGAACTCACTCTGAAAATCAAGAAAAAAGAATATAAGAGAAATGCAACCTAAAAGTATCCCAAGGACTTGTTTCCTGCCTTCTTGGCTTGGCCCCAGTCCAAATTTGACACCATCCTCTGTTTTCCATGGAGTAGGCATGTCAGCTGAGGTGTAGGGGTACAAAATATGTCCCCACTGAGAAAGCACCCATAGCTGTGTAAGCATTGGGCCTCTGACTGGAAACCCCACTCCCAGAGCCCTTGCCTGAGACGCCCTGGGAAATCCTCCTGTGACACCTGATCAGTGGAAGGAGGCATGAACGGCTGCTGCCCCAAGGGGATCTGCTGGAGAAACCGGTGAGGCAGTCCACTGGCACCACGCTACAGTCCTGTGCTATCTGCCTCCAGGACTAACGTGCCTCATTTCAGTTCTGACCACTGACTTCTAAGCTGGGTTTGGTGACACATGCCTGTTCCTAGTCTGGGAGGCTGAGGCAGGGGAACTGCAAGCTGGATCCTATCCTGGACGGCTTGGTGAGACCCTGTCTTAAAACAATAAAAAGGTCTGGGGCATGTAGCTCAGTGAGAAGGCTCTGGGTTTCATCTCTGGCACTGCCGAAAAACAACCCCCCGCCCCAAACCAAAGTCAAATGATTTGCATGAAGAAAATAGCTTAAGCAAGAAAACAATCAGTTTCTAGACATTGAACAACTTAACTTGCATGCCAAATTGGTGACACAGGTCCAGAGAGAAATTATTCCAGTTACGATATATTTTAACTTCATAACTTCGGGTTGGGGAGACAGCTCAGCTGCAAAGTATAGCATAATAGCAAAAATACTCAAGTTTCAATCAGGAGACTTAACAGTTATTACTATTTTGAAATGATTATGTATCCTGAAAGGTACAGCAAACAATTCAGTGGACTGAGGTTTTCAGCCTAAAAGATAAAATCAAAGACCCTAAATAAGAAGCCCTACAATCCTGGAGGTCAGATGGAAATGCTGACCAAATGCATGCACATGTAAGCCCATGGTAAGGAGCTGTGGAAGGGCCAGGGTTCTGGGTGCAAAGCTATGTCCTGGAGGCTGGATACCCAGCAAGTGTGAGAAGCCAAGATGCCCAGGCTGTGTCTCAGCTGTCCCTCCTAGAGGAAAGGGGCAGCCCCTAGAGACCCAGCCTGCAAAAGAAATGGACAACAATTAAATCAACACCAAGGTTCTTCCTCTTCCTAAAGACTGCCTGAGGTGACCTGCCGAAGTTTTCACTACTCTCTTGACCCAGAACCCACAAAATTCACGCAAATCAAGAGTTCTACATTTTCATATTCAATTTAAGAACACGTGAAACTGCCAGGGCCATGTAGGGTGTGTATACACTGAAAGCCACCAAATGTCACATTAAAGAAGTGATGTCTAGCTCTGTGTATTGGCACACACCTATAGTCCTAGTACACTGGGAGACTAAGGCAGGAAGATTCCAAGTTTGAGGCCAGCCTGGGTAACTTAGTGCGACCCTGTCTCAAAAATAAGAAAAAAAAAAGGCTGAAGATGTAGCTCAGCGCAAAGGTTCAATCCCCAGTGAGGGAAGAAACAAAAAGCATTATGTGCCATTCAGTGGTATTGGCTGGTCTAATAACAGTGGACCTGGGACAGGAAATGCTGAATTTTGTCGCACATGCTTAAAACTGCAGAGCAGAGCTGAGTTAAGGGCTTTAAGAGTAAGTTCCCTGGCCACCGAGCATAGCCAGGTGGATGCAGCAGCCACACTGAGTTCCTGCTGCCTGGGGAGGGTGAGGGACAGACTGACCCTGACAGGAGGAGGCTGCATGCAGGCAGTGTCCCTGAGAGAGAAGAAACACTCTCAGTAAGGGGTAAACACAGCAGAACACAGTGCATAAAACAGCTTCCTGTGAGGACTGGGGTACGGCACGATGAGGTGGTCTCACTCTACGCACTGACACCTGAGGTGAAGAAGAGCAGAGGCTTCCCAGTGACCTCTGGGTACCTTACCACTGAATGCAGAGGGGATAAAAGAGGCAGAAGAGGTCAGCCAAACACGGCAGCCCACTCCTGTCTGTCATCCCAGCACTTGGGCAGCTAACAGGATTGCCCTGAGGTTGACATCAGCCTGGACTACCTAAGACTCTGGCTAAAAACCCTAACAAATGAATGAGTGAAGGGATGAATGAAACAGTGAACAGCCAACCTGCAGCCGTCAAAGGGCCAGACTAGGCAGTGGGGAGAAGGCTAAGGAGAAAACAACACAGGGCCAGGCTGCCTGCCAACCTGGCTTCACATGTGCCACGCTGGGAGAACTGAGCACCCAGAGGTACAGACTGGTAACAGCAGGATGACCCATACAGGGAGGGTGCCAACAACCCAGGCAGGGGCAGCTTGGAGACAAGTGGCTGATGAGCTCACGGTACAGTGAGGGAAGTGGGGCTATTGTAGATCAAAGGGTCTTGACAGCTGTCACCGCATGGGCAGCTATGGCTTCGACAAGCCAGGGATCAGGAGCAAAAGTAGGAAAGCAGGAATATTGTATTTTGCACACGTTTTGTAAAAATGGCACCAGAACCTGGATACATTGGCATATGCCTATAATCCCAGCACTCAGGGAGGCTGAGGCAGGAGAATTTCAAGTTCAAATCCAGCCTAGGCAACTTGGTGATTTAGCAAGACTATTTCAAAATTTAAAAAGAGCTAGGGATACAGCTTAGTGTAAACATGCTGGGTTCAATTCTTACTACGCCTCCTAAACAAAAACACAGCAAGGCCCAGGACCATGTCAGCCATGTCCCTCGTCTCTCAGAGCCCCTGCCCTATATAGTGCCAGGGAAGTGGCAGAGCCTCTGGGCATGGGCAGAAGAGCTGGCTCTTGTCCAACCCCAGGTTCCCTCTGCATGTCCTAGACACCTCCCACCCCAGCCTGGTCCTGCTTTAAGCCAGAGGCCTTGGGTATGAAGCATATCAAAGCCTACTGGTGGACACCTAGAAAAACTTCATCATATGAAATTCAAAGGTCAAAGTGTATTACACATGAAACCATGCAAGGCAACCTGTCCCTCAGAAATGCCCTGCCTGCAGGGAATAGGCCTTGGACTCTGCCTAAAAACTGATCAAAAATAATAGCAACTCCTTTTTTCTATGGTTTTTGTTTTGTTTTGAGACAAGATCTTGCTACATTGCCCAGGCTGGGGCTGACCAGGGCTCAAGTGATCTCCTGCCTCAGTCTCCCAAGGGCTAGGACTGCCCGCACATATCACCACATCCAACGTGGCGACTCTTTTGGTTCCACCTTTTATCTTCAACTTGTTGACTAATCTATTGAAGATTTATATGTGGTTTAGAGCTTGTTAAAACTACAGAAGAGGGGGAACATCCCTTAATTTCTGAAGGAAAAAAAACTTTGGAAAATAAGCCATTAGGAGCAGATGAAAAATATATAATCTGCACATGGATAATATCCAAAATCCTCAGCCATAAAAATAAAGGCCTTTTATTTGGTTTCTCTATACCATTACAGCGACTGCTAGACCACTCTCCATCATCCATAGCAGGACATCTGCTGCTGTGATGGCCCCAGGGCCTGCAGGTGCTGCAGCCTGCTCTGGGTCAGGGGGTCACCTTCTTATAGGTAACACGAAGATGCTGAGTCATTGGCTGTGTAGTGGTTGCCATGGAGACTGTCTGTTCAAGTTTGCCTTCAGAATTCAGCTGGAATTTTCTGGTGATCTGAGTGGAGAACAGAATACAATACCTTAGTTTTCTCTCCAAATCATTCAACACACGCTTGCGCATCCACCCGTCCCAGGACCTGTCCCAGGCCTGGGAACCTGACAGCATCCCCACCAGCAGGTGACAGACCCTGAGCAGGCACCACCAGGAGCAGGCAAGGGTCAGGGCAGGGAACTCTTGGCCATCCAGGTACACAAAGTGGTCCACTGGAGATCCAGATGCCTCTGCCAAACAGTCCCATTGGCTCTCCTGCTGTGAGAACCTCAGCCCAGCCTGGACTGGGCAGACCTGCTCTAGAGCCCTGGGGATACTGAGCTGTCAGAAAAAGGCCCAGGGCCGCTTCTGTGAGAGTCCAAGCACACGTGCCCCTTCCACCTTTGTAAGAAATGCATCCGAGATCCTGTGCTCCAGGAGTGCACAGGTCCTACCTCTGTTGCCATCTCCCATCTCCCACGGGAATGCCACAAAAGTCAGTTTACTTTTCCGTAGGACTAGGGACAGAACCCAGGGTCTTGCGTTGTACTACAATCCTGGCCCCTTTTTCTTTTGAGAGAGGGACTTGCTAAGTTGCCCAGGCTGGCCTCAACCTTGTGATTCTCGTGTCTCAGACTCCTGACTGGCTGAGATTAAATATGCTTCACTGTGCTCCATTACAAGAGTTAAGACTTTTATTTAACATGTACCAAAAAGCACCACAGGCGCTGGATGTGGTGGCACAGCTCTGTAATCCTAACACTTGGGAGGCTGAAGCAGGAAGAGCACCAAGAGTATGAGCTCAGCTTGGATTACATAGTGAGACCTTTCTCAGAAACAAACACACAAGATAGCTAAGATCATTATAGTACTAATTTCTTTTAGTTCACTGAAGGGAAAAGCTTGTGCTTACACTGTTTGATCAACCTTTTTCTTTTTTTTAGTACAGGGCCTACAGGGGGTACAGGGTCTCACTATGTAGATTAGACTCATAGCGATCCTCCTGTTTTCGGCCTCCTAAGCGCTGGGATTACAGGCATGAGCCACCACACCCAGTCTCAATCACTGTCTCAGCGTACCCCAGGGGCAGGGCGAGCATGGCATGCCAGGGATCAAACCTTGGCCACGTGAGGTATCTGGCCAGCCCCTGTTTGATCAATCTTGCATGCCTATATTTTATAATCTGAGTAGCTACTTTAAAGATAATATGCAACATATTAACCATTGTTAATTTTCTATTATATTGTTTTGAAATTTTGTATCATTGTTCATTTTTTTCTCTGTAAAATTAAAACAAAACGAAACAGAAAAGAAAAACACATAGAACCACCAAGGCCACCAGGATCAAAGCCTCCAAGAAAGGAGTAGAGGTGACATAGCTGGGAACACTACTGGCCCTGAGAGCGTGCCCAATGGGTGAGAGGAGATGGTGCCCAGGGCTGGGATCACAGCTGTCTACAGGAAAAGGGAGTAAGGGGCTGTGGGAAGAGGATGCATTCTGTATGTGCACCCCCTCCCCCGGAGCACGTGATCGTTATGTGCTGTGATATCTACTAATAAACATTACAACAATAAAAATGGGACACTCGCAACTTTACAGCAAGAAACTGAATGCCTTTCCCTGAGACAGAGAGCGAAGCCCAATTTGTGTGTTCATCAAGTACTGTGCCAGGGGCCTTACTGGCCCATTGAGCAAGGAAAAACAACAACAACAAAATGAGCTGAGCTGTCTTGGATGGCAGACAACAGATGTCCGTGAGCATGGTGGGCTGATATCTCATGGTCAACTTGTCACACCCAGCTGAACTGAGTCAGTTGTGCTGGGTGTAGGTCACCTGAGGATTGTTGTCAACAGCATAAAAAAGAACTGGAAGGAAGGCCAGGGAGGTAGCTCAGTAGAATAAACGCTTGCCTGGCAAGAGCAAGGTCCTGAATTCAATCCCCGGTACCTCAAAAAAAAAAAAAAAAAAAAAAAGGAGGGGGGAGATGGTGCTGTTGATTCTCTTGGAAAAGCTTGTCACACTAGTTTTCCTGACATGAACTTGACTGTTCTTATCAGAAGAGCTCAGGTCCTCACTGCTACTGAGGTGCTTTGGTACTTTTTGGGGGAGTTCTAGCATCACTTCCTAGCTGCAGTACAGATATTAGCCTGCTGCACAAATCCCTCACTCTGTTAGCACAGACTTTCTAGCTTCTACCACTGACCTTTGGGCCTTTCCAATGCAGATCCTTGAAACAGACTTGGATGAGACATTGTTGTGGGCCCTGGGCTTCTAGCTGGACCTATGGAGGACACTGCTGTAGGATCCAGGCTGGATTCTTTGGGTCTGTATTGTGTGGACAGATTCCCTGCACTCTTTTGCATTTGACTTTTGGGTGAATATTATAAAATAATCACATAAATTATGTGTCCTGTATTAAATCTTTTCCCTTGTAAACCCTGACCACAACAGTGAGGGAAGACTAAGGGAAGCCCAGGTGACTCAGAGGCCTGTTCTCACCTGCCAAGGTGACTGCGGACAGTGGTGGCAGAAGGCTCAGGGATGGGTAGAGAAGAGGCAATAGGACAGGTCTAACACTAAATGGTGGGTGGCAGGAAGGGAGCCACCTGGGACTTGGGGCCTCACCACACGAAGTCTCAGGAAACCCCAGAGCACTGATCTGACTGAGCCACATCTGCTGGCCCACGCACAAATTAAGAGGGCAAAGGGGCCCCTCCAAGGGTCCCCACATCATCGTGTACTCCTGATTCTCCCCATGCTGTTGAGAATGGAAGAGCACAAGGCATATCTTGTCAGCCAGGTCACTTAGAGGGGACTCCAGCACAGGGGCTTCTCCCCAGCACCACATTTGAGTTCTAAGTCCTCTCTCTGCTTCATCCAGAAAACCCAAAGCCAGTTCTTAAAAAATAAGTGAACAAAACTCAAATAAGACAGGTAGAATAAACAAATTATGGCAAGTGTGGTTAAGAAAACACACACACACACACACACACAGCAGAAAAATGATAATGGCAGCCTAGCAGGTGAGCAGTGGGCCCATCCCCCATAACTTTGTGATGGAGCTAACACTCAAGAGACAGGAAGAACAAGAGTGGTACTGGCCCAGACACCTCTGGGAGATTTGAGAAAGAAAAGAAAAAGTAGAAAATCTCCCAGATCAGGCTGCAAATAATATTGATACTGAAATGAATAATGATATCTAAAAAAGTTATTCAATATATCATAACAAGTAGGAGTTATCCTTCCAAAACAAATGACTCAATGTTTTAAAAATATTAGTACTCTGTCTTGACAGCTTCAAAAGGAAAAAGCACAGAATTTTCCCTAAAGAGGCTATACATAAAAAGCATTTGGCAAAATTCCCTAGCCATACATGATGGTACTCACTGAGTTGGAACTGCATAGTGCGACTTCTGCATCAAATAAATACATAAACAAATACATTCTTTAAAAAACATAAAGAAGTAAAGCTTTCAGGTTGGGGGCAGAGCTGTGATAAGCACTTGTCCAGCCATGAACCAAGTCCTGGGTTCTATCTCCAGTACCAGAAATAATAGACAAGTAGAAAGAAGTGGGAGTTTTGATCTATACTGAAATCTGTCCCAGACTGGGAACTGCTGCACTGTACTGCCATGCTGTGGCCTCCTGCTACAAATGGAAAGATGCCACTTCTTTAACTTACGCATTCAATGCAGTCTAATGTATATTTAGAGACCTTGAGAGGCTCATTTGAGATCACATATATGGGCTGCAGCTCAGCAGTGTGCACTTCCCAGCATATGTGGGCCTACCCCCACCCAAAAGTTCATCTTGAGAGAAAATGTTTATGAATAAGAAGGAAAATGTGGAGAAAAGAATATGGGGGACTTTCCTAGATACACAAGCAGAACAGAAAGCTATGTGAATTTAAGTAATGAGTTACTGGGCAGAAGCAGACCACACAGAAAGAAACTGAGCTTGGTGCTTGCACAGGTTAATGGGAGCTGCATGAGTGCTGCTGGTCACGGCATGGGAAAAGCTAGAGCCAGGCACCACATGAGACAAGACAATGACTGAGACTAAAGGACCACTACACGAGCACAAGAAAATGACAGAATGGTTTCCATCACCTCTGGAGTAAACACCTTCCTGCATGGCACTTGGGTTCAGAGAGACGCAAGGAAACTCCTGAGATGGCATAGAGCTCTGCACTTGTGGGACAGAGCTCACCATGGACGGAGTCACACAGGAGACACTGGTCAGGCCCAGAGCAGGTGTAGACTGACAGCTGGGGCAGTGAGAAGCTCCCCAAAATCAGCAACTTAGTGATAAACACAATACCCCAGTAGCATTCTGCACATCAAGTGCACAGAGCAAGAAGTGAGTGGCCAGTATGTATGCAGAATAAACCCTCTCCAAGTCAGGTTCCACGTGGTGGTCATGTAACCTCGATTATTTCAGAGGCTTTGGCAGGAAGATCATGAGTATGAGGCCAGCCTAGGCAACGCAGCAAGATCCTATTTCAAAATAGGGAGGGTTATGTCTGTAGCTCAGTGGTGGAGTACTTACCTAGCAAGTCCAGGGCCTGGGGTTCCATCCCCAGTACACAAAAAAGGGAAGCAACTAATGCCATCTTTTACTTATCAAGTTCAAAGGACCAGATTTCAGGTGAAGGAGAGGGCAGCTCCCTGCAGAGCTGGTGGGGATGCAACTGCTGACAGCAGTTTACCAGCAACCAGCAGGGTGTAAAACGTACCAGTGCTCTGACCCTACAACTTAACTGGGGGAATTGTACCAGCCAATGAGGCCAGACCTGTGTATTTGGACAATATGAGTAGGAAGGAGTGTTTATGCTAAATCAATAAAGCTGAAAACAACTTCATGCTCATCTATCAAGGACCCTATAACTGAATCTGGGATGGTGTGAAAAGTGAAAAAGAATGGAAGACATTGACTATGAACAGCTACAGATACCTGGATACAGTGGGAGGGCAGAGCTCACCTGCTCCACGTGCGGCTCCTTGGCGAAGGAGATCTTGGCGATGGAGTGAGACGTGATGCACAGCTCCTGCCCATTCACCTCGCCCTCCTCGACCTCCACAATGCCTGTGGGGGGACAGGGAGTCGCCCCTGTAGCCATGTAGGCCTGACAACGTGTGCAGTCCCTCCTGGCCTGCACAGGCCACCAGAAGCAGGTGTTCCTATGCAGGGGCCTGGACCTCAGCCTTAGACCTGCGCCCCTCCTCTGTTCTTGCTCCAAGAGAGGGGCTCATGCACTCTGGCTGTCCACCTCTGTGCCGCCACTGCTCCTCTCACTGGGTAGGTGGGAAGGTCAAGGCCACTGAGGCTGATTTGATTAATTCCTGGATGACAAGGGGCCTGGCTGAGGAGCCCGTCAGAACCCCCTTGCCAAGCCCTGTCCCAGGCAGGCAGGTGCACGGCACTGGAAGGACCACAAGTGCCAAGACCTGCAGCCTCAGGCAAGGCTATCCCCAGAGGTCCCTTGAGACGAAGTACCCGGCCCAAGAGCACACCTGTGTTCTGTGCACTGACGAAGGCCACCTTGTTGGTATCTGGCTTGAGGAGGATGAAGCCGCACTCTCTGTGCAGGGGCTTGCGTGTGTCCGGGTGGAAGGAGTTGAACCTACACAAGAGGCAGTGTAAGCAGCCCAATGGGCACCGAGGACACAGCAGTGGGGCTTCCTGACCTGGCAGGGACTCCTCAGCCTCCCCCTCAGCCTCCCCCCACCATCCCCAAGGCCACTTCCTGGCTCACTGCGCTGCTCCCTCTATGGACAGACCTCTGGCTCCTGAACACAGCAGCTGCTCTCATTGTTTGGCAACACAGCACTGCTGCTGGGGATGAACCCAGGCCCTGCACAGCCAGGCAAGTCTCAGCCCACATCTGTTCCACTCTTGGAGATAGTCTTGTTCAATTGCTCAGACTGGCCTTGACTTCACAATCTTCCTTCCAGCCTGTGGAGGAGCTGCTATTTCAGGGACTCCTCACCAAACCCTGCCAGGAACTTGTTTTTGCCGAACTCATGATGCGCCCTCTCCTCAAACCCTTTCACACGGACACTGTGGGACAGCTACAGTAAAATCTCTTTCTAACAAGACTGTCCCCTTTTCTAATATTTATCTCTTTTTTTGCATTAGGGTTGGAATTTAGGCCTCTACCACTGCACTACATCCCAGTCCCTTTTTTATTCTGAACAAGGTTTAAGTTGGTCAGTGTAGACCTGAACTTTTTTTTTTTTTTTTTTTTTTTTTTTTTTTGCAAGACTGGTGTTCAAACTCATGACCTTGCACTTGCCAGTCAGGCACTTGTGCCACACAGCTATCTCCCCAGCCCCAGAACTTTTGATCCTCCTGCCTCAGCTGACAAACTGGAATTACAGGTGTGGTGGCAGGTCTTTCCTCTTTAGAATATATAGCTATATTCTAGGGGAAGGGTCCAATCAATTCATTTGCATGTAGGAGGCTGAGGCAGGAGGATTGCCAAGACTGTCTCAAAAAAAGAAAAACAAAAATAAAGATTGGCTAAAGGATCCCCAACCTTCCTATGAAGTTGATTTAGTCAGCTTATTTATTTTCTTCGTTTTTGAGACGAGTCTCACTAAGTAGTTCAAACTGTCCTTGAACTTACTAGGAGCCCAGGCTTACCTGAACCTTTGGTGATCCTCTGCGTTAGCCTCCTGAATGTTGGAATTATGGGTTGTGTACCATCACACCTACCTTAGATCTTTTATGTGTAATTATGAAGTAGAGACTGGGAAAGGAGGTTTACTTTTTATTTTTTTGGTACCAGGAATCAAACTCAGAACCTTGCACTTGCCAGGGAGGTGCTATGCCACTGAGCTACATCACTAGCCCCGCTTTTTATTTTATAGTTCTTTACTGTTTAAACTATATAAAAGATCTCTCAACCATTTCCACGCATCGTTAAGCCTTTAGTCTCAGACCTCAATCCACTGTCTGTCCTCTGCTGTATAGGGACCACTGGAGGGTCTCACAAGTTCTTGAGTCATGGCTATGTCTACATGTTTCCCCAAGCCCCCAAAGCAGTCATAGGTGAGGTTTTTTCTTAGGCGGCTGGATTGACATAGTGTGAAGCTGGGATTAAGGGTGTGTAGCTACTAATTCAATCCACCAATTGGTGTGCCATAGTTCTGGGTAAGATTAAGGGTGCCCAACTCTGGGTGGGAGTGCTCCTACTCCTTAGGGCGGGTAGTTTAGATAAAGTATAAGGGACAGAAAGAGATACTGTTACTTGTTACTTGTCTCTTGTTGCTTGCTTGCTGCTTACTGCTTTCTGCCTGTCCTGCTTTGCCATGAACTGTTTGTTTCTTCGGTGATGCCACCCTGCCTTGGCCAGCTGACTATGGACTAAAACCTCTACAAGTTGTGGGCTAAATAAACCTCTCCTCCTTTAATTTTGGATGTCATTATTTTGTCTCAGCCATGAGCAAGGTAACTAAGACACCCAGCTTCTGCATATGAGCACAGTGTAGAAACCATAGCACTCACTGCTTCCTTAAAACCTCGGCTAGCTGGGGTGAATCTGAAAGACAGCCATGCCCTTTTACTTCCAGTAGCACTGGTGACCAATTTCCATACAGAGCACACCACAAGGTTACCGATCTCATGAAACACAATGCCTGTTTTGTTTTTTTTTTGCGGGACCGGGGTTCAAACACACGACCTTGCACTTGCCCAGCAGGCACTTGTGCCACGGAGCTATCTCCTCAGCTCCTGTCACAATGCCTGTTTTTATGCACTGACTGATGAGCCTGTATTGGAGTTATTAGTCTCCTATCTTCATAGCCGTCAGTCATCAGAACGTGCCATCTTTACCAACTGTGCAGGGAGAGACAGAACAGGTTCCCTTCCCCCGCCCAATGGCTATGTCTGTGGGCCAACTCCCTCTAAGCACGGGCTTTGGTGAGCACTTACGAGAAGTTGAGCATGGGCTGACCCACGTGCGAGATGTGCGCCTCCTCCAGGTACTGGAAGGGCTGCAGTGTTGGGTAGGTGCCAGCCCCTGGTGGGTCTGACAGCCAGGTACCCAGCATCCAGGAAAGTGGCTCCACCACAGGGTTCATCTTGGGAGGCTCTGAGGGCAAAAAACAGGACAGTCAGCATGGGGCCTCCTGTCCTCAACCAGCAAACATGCTCCCTGTCAGAAACTTGCAGCCCTGGAGAACAAGAGAGAGAGAGGGTTCATGGCCCTGCAAGGCCTGAGAGGAGCACCAAAACCCAACCAGGGTCCTTGTGCTGAAAGTCAAGCGGTGAAGGTAACAGCTGAAGAGCAAAATGCACGGTCTGGTGACACAGAGCTCCCAGCACTCTTGGTGATTCACACAGGAGGACTGCAAGTTTGAACACATGCTGGACACCTAAGGGACTTAGTGAGGGCCTGCCTCGCAATAAAAATTAAGAAAGGGTGATGGGGATGCTGGGGGTGTAGCTTAGCACGAAGCCCCTTCTTTCCAGGGACTCCTTTTCCAGCTGCTGCAGAAGGCCACAATGAGCTAGCAACACTGGAGCTGGATAGAACCTCCTGTGGATGGCAGGCGAAGATGCCAGTGAGAGTCCCTGGTGGAGATCGGGAATAACATACTGGGACTGCAATGTGCCCATCATCTGCCACAGGGAAGAACATAGAGCTGGCTAGTAATCACTGCCCACTACCCATAGCACAACTAAGCAAAGGACCACTAATCTGATTAATGGAAAGAAGCAAAGATGCAAAAGTGAGCATGCAGGGGAGATGGAGATGGTGGGAGTGTGGAGTGGAGTGTCGCAAAGCAAACACAAGGGGATGAAGGTGGCGTCCAGAGGACAGCAGGGTTCAGGGAGGGGCAGGCTGCAGTATGCCTGGGTGGGGTGCTGGTGGGGGCCAGGCCTGGCTAGGGAGGGTTGAAAGGTGGAAGGCAGAGATCCTAGCACAGGAGGGGGAACAGGGAATGCAGCCCCATCTCAGCTGTTCAGGAAGGTGGAAATGTGGGCCAGTGCTGCCATTCCTCATCTACGCAGAGTCCCCTGATGGGGCAAAGATGGGCTGGTGTGACCCAAAGGACTCTGCTCACCTTCCTGTCCCTGCACCCTGGCTTCCATTCACAAGGCTGGAAAGAACAATATCCCAGACACAGAGCCACCTTGGCAGCTGCCCCCCACCATCTGCCTGTGCCAATCCCTTAGCCTACAGTGGCTTCTTCAGGCCCTTCCTCACAAGTCTCCACTTGGAGGCCCCACCACAGGACCCGGTATGGCCCAAGGGACACCTGACTTCCCCTCCCACTGCCTACAGGGGCATCTTCATCAAGCCTGCTCCTTAGGGCGACCTGAGGTTATAGGAGACAGAGTCAGAAACACAGCAGTGACTAAGAAGACAAAGACAAAAGCTAGGTGTGGGGGTGCATATCTGGAATCCATCCAGCATTCTGAGAGGCAGGAGCAGAAGGGTTGCAAGTTTGAGCCCAGCCTGAAAACAACAATTTATTAAGACTTTATCTCAAAACAAAACATAGAAAACAGGGACTGGGGAGATAGTTCCGTGGCACAAGTGCCTGCTGGGCAAGTGCAAGGTCATGAGTTCGAACTCTGGCCCTGCAAAAA
>PVKN010008347.1:0-25267 GCA_004027915.1 Capromys pilorides
GAATTTCACTTGCTTAAAACTAAGAAGTGAGCCACAACACAATGAGGTACTTAGGCAATTTTCTATGAATAATGGGATAAACCACTAATATTCTGTCTAGACATGTATTTTGGTGGGACAGGAAATGCAAAAGAAAATTAGTCTTTATCAAGTTCAAGGAAATGGTGTTTTAATTCTGTAGAGAAGTAATTTTATTTTCTTGGAGAAATGGGCAGACCGATATTAGTAATTTAATTCTCTTCGTAAATATAATGATGATTGCTACAGGTCTGATTTAGGCTGCAAGAAGGAGTCAGAAGATTTAAATCTGGGCCAGTGAGATAGCTCAGCCAGCTAAGCACCTGCTTCAGCAAGTGTAGGGACTGGCGTTCGATCCCTGGCACCGCATGCACATGGACCCTGCCCCCAGGTATGCTGAGTGGGCGAAGGAGACTGGGTATGGTGTTGCACACCTGTAATCCCAGCACTGGGGAGGCTGAAAATAGGAGGACTGCTATGAGTCTGAGCTCCATAGTGAGGCCCCGTATCAAATATATTAAAAATAAGTAACATTTAAATCTATTTGTGATTGAGGTTTTTTGGGGGGAGGGGATTTAAATAGCAAGGATATTCTTTGTAATCAAGTGATACTTAATGATTTTTTTTTACTCTTCTCTACATTACTTTGATCATAGCTAAGGATATAAATACAAATTCGCACTCTGAATGCATTACAATATTCAGATTAATTCATTAGACAATATTAGGGAGTATCTGCTGTGGACTTTTTCATTCAGGTGGGCTGGGGTTTTTCCAGCAAGTCTGTTGCTGCATGGTGGTTCTGAAGCTCAATGAGTAGATAATTCCAATTAGGAGGTGGTGGATTTCAAGGCATGCAGAGCATATCCTGCTGCTGGGTAAGCACCTCTTCTGGACACTGCATGGTGGGTCAGAGGCCAGGACGACAGCCTTGTCTGGTGAGGAGAAGGGCAAGGAAGCAGAGACTCTGGCTGGTGAGACCAGGGGAAAGGGGCAGTGGCAGAGGCAGGAAAGTGCCAAGAAATGAAGCTGAGGAGTCAGGGGTTTTGTTCCAGCAACAGGGGAAGCCTTTAGGGGACTGTGCTGCCTTGTGGAGGCTGACAGGGAAGTGCAGAATGAGGAAGAGAGACCAACAGGGCCAGGCTGCAGGGAAGCAGATGAAAGATCAAGGCCCTGGCCAGCAGCCAGGGGGCATGGAGGGCAATGACGAGATTTAGAAAAGAGCCTCGATGGGACCTGAGAATTCACCAGGTACAGAAGTGAGGGAAGCGCTTTGGACCAGGGGTCTGGGAAGAGGTGCAGATTGTAAGGTGAAATCACACGTTCCAGTGGGCCACACAGGCTCTGAGAGCTCGTGCTTGCCCCCAGCTGAAAGGGCCATGCCGGCCTGACTGCACATGATCTAGATTCTTCCCTGAGCCCTCTCTGTCCTACCATGCATCCCACGTGCTTTCCAAGGCAGAGGCCAAAGTCATGGATCATTCTTGATACATCCTTGATGGCTCTCCTAGTGATTTACACCACTCTTAGTGCCCCTTTGCTTTGTTTTGTTTACAGTACTGGGAATGGAACCAAGCGCCTTAAGCATACTAGGCAAGCTTTAGACCACTGGGCGATGTATGCTCTCTAATCATTCGTGCCAGTTTGAACTGCTAAGTAAAAATTACACGTGCACAATTTTCCCTCAAAAAAATCCTACAAAGCAATTGGATTTGTGCAAGGAAATCTATTTATCAACAAACCAGTTTTATTATCTTTCTGTTGAGATTTTACTTCAACAGTGGTAAATACAAGCAGTCTGGGTTGGTCTAGCTCCAATTCAAGCACCCCATCTTTTTTTTCAGTAGGGATCATTTCCCTATAATTGTAGGAAGTAAATAGACTTCCTCTAGATGCATTGGTTAGTGAGCGTGTCGCTAAAAATGAGGGATTGTAACAGCCAAGGGCAAAGGATATGTTCTTGTTCTGAGAAAGAAAGACTGTGTTTATCATCCCGTTCTTGCCAACTTTATGGTGATGTGCAATGCATCTTCAAATAGATTATTTAAATCAGAGTGCTATTTCTTTTATCAAACCAAAGAAGAAGTTGATGCACAAATGATTACATGGAAAGTGAAAGTCGTCATCAATTAAAGAAGAATCTCACTCAATAAAAATATGAAGAATGACTCTATCAGGTTTCATCTGAAGTTATACCCACAATTGTAAAACTTATAGATTTATTCTACTTTTGAGAAGTCACAAATGACCAGGAAAATTAATATGAAGACACATAAATTTCAAATAGCTTTGAGAAATAAGTTGTCATCAACAGAATTTAGAATGGTAGAATATTTCATTAATGTTTTCAAATCACCAAAGTAGGAGAGTTGAAAGTCATGAATGACTTATTTCTTTTTTTTTTTTTTTTGTAGTTTAGAGGAGGGTCTACAGGGTGCTCAGGGTCTCACTACTAGATCAGACTTGTAGTGATCAGCCTGATTACAGCCTCCCAAGAACTGGGATTACAGGGGCCTCACCATGCCCAGTCTCACTCATTGGTTTCGGTTTGCCCCAAAAGTGGGGCTGGCAGAGCTGGCCCGGGGATCAAACCTTTGGCCCTCGCATCTGCTTGCAGGTGCTTTAATCCACTGAGCTATTTACCCGGCCCTCTGATGATATTGTTTGTAACAACTACATTACTTTGGCTATTATGTAGATAATTAAATTTATTCATGTGACATTATATATAAACTTTCTAATTGATATTTGGGACACTTCTACTTGAAATATAAACTTCCTACTCACGCATAATGTAGATTGCAGCTTGACAATTTGCTCGTTGGTAGAAACTTCAGAGTTTGTCTTTGTGCAGAGATCCTTTTTCTTGTAATCTCTGTTCTACATTTATTCTAAGTATCCCTTTATTCCATTCAACACAAAGGTTATCCATAACTCCTAGCATAACTTTTGTATCTTTCAGAAGTAATTAACCCATCAGTAAAGTAACTACACACATACATTATCATTATCATCATCATCATCATCATCATCATCATCCAGTAAGTCATAGTAAATCCAGTACATCATAGACAACTTCAGATAAGCATTCTTAAAATGGGGCGATCTTATAACTTACTGTCTCAGTTACTCTTCTCTCATTGCTGGGACAAATACCAAACACCCAAATGAAAGGAAGAGAAGGATTATTTAGCTCATAGTTACTGGAGGTTTCAATCCATACTTGGCTGGCTCCAAGGCAGATTGGCACATGGCGGGGAGCAGCAGTTCATGGCAGTGGAACAGCAATGATAGCAACAGAGGCAACAGAGTGAGAGTCTGTCTCTCTGTCTCTCTTACGCTACAGTTAGGCTCTCTGCCTCAGGCCACACCCATAATCCCATCAGTACTAAGACCTATAATCCCAGTGGACCACCCATAATCCTAGTGGGTCATGAGTTAAACTCTAAAAGTCCTCGCCCCGTGAGTGCATGAGGCTTCGGAGGGACTAGACACAAACCATAATACTTACCAAATGGCTCATACACCAAATATATATATTTGCCTTATGTAGGTAATGGTATTATTATATTTACAACTGATGTCTCAGTTCATGTAGGATTTACCAAACTTATGAAGGCAAATATTTGATTTAGCTCATTCATAAAGAAGACAGAAGCACAGATTATCTGTATTTTTCATAGTATAATGCAGTGCAATGTTTACCAAGCACCATATTAAGGAAAAATAACAGCATGTATTTTCAGAAGCTTATTAGACCAAGTTGAGTAATTTACAAATTTTCAGCAGACATCTAAGAGATCTGGAAAAAGTGAGAGGAGTTAAATGTAAACGTACAAAAAGCTATGAAATATGACTGGAGCCTGACTTGTGTCATTCAGCATCCATGGTGAAGTCTTTGCAAGTAAATAAAAGGCACTGGACTATATGAGCATTTGATAGATTCCATATTTTTATATTATATTAAAATATCACACCCATGATCTCTTCTTTTGTCTTAATATGAATTATTGCAAAATATAATCCACTCAACTCCTCCACCTTTTGGATAATTCCTCCTTCTTGTTTCTTTTCTATTGCTACTTTCTCCTCAGAGTATTTTAACTTATATCAATGTCTCCCTCCAAAAAATTATGTTTTGTTTTAAACAGTTTACTTAGTTCAGAGTACATTGCTTGCACATCAGCCCAGATGTTTGTGCTGCTGAGTTTGATGTACAGTTCTCTAAGGCTCAGAAGGAAGCAGTGTCTCCGGTGTAATCTAGCCCAGGATGTGCACTGTTCCAACATTATGTGAGTGTGACACGGGGACGATGTTGTTCAGCCATATAGTCTTTCTGGTGACAAGACAAAGTCTATTTAGCAGTTTTAGGGTGTCTAAGAACTGCTACTTTTAAGCATGCATGAAGAGAAACTAAATCTCTAATACCTCTGTTTTATAAGTTATTATGATGGCGCTTGGGAGGCTGAGGCAGGAGGATAGTCATAAGTTTGAGGTCAGGCTGCACAGCATCACAAGACCCTTCTCAAAAAATTTAAAATAAATTAAATTAAAGGTTCATATTATGTAAAGAAAAGTGTTATATTTATCAGCAGTGTGGCAAATGGTGTTCATTCATGATAGATTTCTTCTATGTATTTGGTACAGGGTCTTGCTACACAATTCAGACTCATAGTGATCCTCCTGTTTCAGTCTCCCCAGTGCTGGGATTACAGGAGGGCACCACCATGCCTGGGTTTGGGGTTTGGCTTGGTGCATCCAGGGTGGGGCCATCATGGCATGTGATACTGGATATGGAACCCAGGTTCTTAGGCTTGCCAGGCAGGTGCTTAGACCACTGTGCTATCTCCCTGGTCCTATCAATGATAATTTTATAGCCTATGTGTGGAAAATGAAAATGAAGACATTATGCTACTTTGCTGTATTTTCCAAGTGATTTATGTATTTCCCTGTAGAAAAATTTTGTGACGTTGGTACTGATAAAACGGCCCAAGTAATTAACAGCTCTTGGCACTTTAACATATATTATCTCATCTGTTTTTGTACCATCTCTGGAGATAAATACATCACACTCTGCTTTCATTAACATTGCCACAGATTATTAGGCCTCCTGATAGATTTAAATTTATAGATACAGTTTCAAATTGAGAAAGGTCTTCACATATTTTAAGTGGTAATTCTCACATTAAATTATCTGAAAAAGTTTTGAAAATAGAATGCAAAGGCCAGACATTTAGATCAATGGCATAAGATTTCTGGGACAGGAACCAAGTGACTACAATTCTTAATTTCTTTCATGACGTTGCCACTCTCGAAGTTCTCTGACCTCCGCTTAAAGAACTGCCAAGTGGTTCGGAAACACGTTGACACCTGCACCAGCTCCCACACAGAGACTTTTGTCCCATCCCTGCCATCCTTCACCAGTGATCATGGGACCCACTGCACACCGGGCCCAGGCACTGCACTCACTCCAGTCCTGAACACCAGCGTCTCATGTAGCTCCACGAAGCTTGCCAGAATACCTAACGCGAAAGAAGTATCACACACTCCAGATTTTCAAAATACTTGAGGAGAGCCCCGAGGCTCCAACTCATTTTCTGTTTTTTCCCTTGTGTTCACATCCAAACCTGGTCCAAAGGTCTCTGAAGTTTCGCTCTTCGCCGTCACAAGCATTGCTTGGCCCTCGCCTTTGTACCAAGCTCGATGTGCCCAGAGCACCTTCGCAGTTCTGCTGAGTCCTTACAACGGTGTTAGTGCAGATGTACATTCACCGAGAGAGAGCCTATCTTCCTAAGAAAGTTCTCACATACCCAGTGCCTCAGGGCTCACTGACTCCTCACGGCCTGCAAGTAACCTGAACTCCTTGCCCCAAGAAGTCCTGTTCCGCATCATGTGTCACCCGCGTTTACTCTGTGACGCCCCCAGGTGGCAAGATGCTCTTGTGCATTCCCTGAGGTGCTCAAGCTTAAAAAGTCGGCCTTCCTCTGGCTACGCCTTCCTGCACCCCGCTGACACAGTGCCTCTTCTGCTTCCCTGTCGGGGGAGAATGAGCAGGCACGTCCTTGGGGCTTTCTCAGCAGTTTGCCATCACCTCTAGGGTAGCGCGCGTCATGCAGGTAAATCGGTAGCTCCAGTTACTGAAACGAAGCTGTAGGCAGCATGTGACACCCAGGTGCCACTTGCGGGCTCCACTAGCAGGTGATAACAGCCATATTTTCTAAGATCTTGGAAATTCTTTTTAAGACAGTGTTTCCTGTGTAGTTCAGGGTGGTCTTAATTTTGCTGTGCACCCCAAGCTGGCCTCAAACTCACCGTGATCCTCCTGGTTCAGCCTCTGCAGTGCTGGCGTTATAGGCATGTGCCACCACACCTAGCTAGATCCTGAGCTTTTAAAACTGGGGCTCGCTATGATTATTATTTGTTAATTTGTTTGTTTGGTTTTGATTTCTTGCATTTCCAGTAAAATTCCCATTGAGAGAGAAAACCAATCTCTGGAAAATATATCAACAGGACAGAAAAATCGCAATAAAATAAGGCAGATTTTGGGTAATATGTAAAGGTGACTCAGCTAGTGAAGAATAAAGGCGACCTCCAGTGCTGGGCTGCAGGGGAGCTTCTATCATGCTTGGGGCGATTCACACGGTGTGCAGTCTTCCCACAGTGATTTTTAGGTGTGACAGCCCTCACCAATGAATCAGATTAGCATCAGGTATGCTACCTTCCTCATGCACACTGGGAAAGGTAGGACTGTTCAGGCCTTTGTGAGCATCACAGTCACCTGCAGGGTGACTTTGATCATAAGACCCTCCGAACTTCTAACTCTGGAGATCCCCGGGAATGCTCCCAGTTTTGTGTTTGTTTTAAGTCTCCAGCTAATGCCGATGTTTCTCTTCTGCTGGCCTGAGAATCGCTGCCTTTTAAAGAATGACATTACTAGTTGAGCTTTCACAGCGATGCATGTAGCTGGAACTGACAGTGAGTAGTTTGATTGTCTGCAAATCTAATGTTCCACAAAGATTGATGAATACTCATCGTTCCGCTACGGGTCCAGGCCGGAGAAGTTCCCTGGAGATGTGGAGAACCCAGAGAAAGGTCACGGAGCTGTGGGAATGGCAGGCATGCCTTTATTGTCTCAGCAGCATGGGAGAAAATCTGCCAAGTCCAATCCTTTATGTGCAATTTCACACAAAGCCAGCAAGTTGCCAAAATGTTATATAACATGTGCTTGCTTCCATATTTGCTGTGTGTGTGTAAGTTACATAACCCATGGCCACTTGTTGGCAAGCAGAAGGCCTGGGAGTAAAGTCTGAGTATGCTCATCTTGGGTATTCTGACAACACACGGACCCTGGGAAGTGAACCATATCTGAATCAAGACTGCCTTGTTGTTTGGAGAAAGATTTCCTCATCTCAGCGTCATAGACTTACCAAAATAATAAAAGATTCAGTCTTAAATGTTTGTATTTTTAGCCTTCTAATAAATTATATATGTATAAAAATATTATACATTATTTATTATATATTATATAAGCTATGTATATGAGTTCAACACCTCTAAATTATTAAAAAAAAACAATAAAATTGACAAAAGTGTGTCAAAGTTGGAGAAATCCAATCTTACCCAAAAGTCTAAAAACAAATGGTGAAAATATTTTTTAGAAAATTCAGCAAAATAGTTCTATGAGAATTTGCAGACCTGAAATCATTTTAACTATAATACTAAATACCCACTGGTGTTGTATGAAGACCTCAAGTTGGGCACATGATGTTCCAGTCCTGTCCTAAGGAAGTAAAAACTGCCAGGCTGCATGTGTTTTACCTTCTCATTGTGTTGTCATTTCCCCAATATGTCTTTGTAATGCATGATCAGGAGGAACAGGTGGCAGGCATCACAGTGGCTTGGCGAAATTCAGGGTCATCACAGAGCTGGTCATAGATCTCAGGCTCAACTGAGGACTGGAGACTCCTGGTGGCCTCTCCTTATTGCGTTATCCCCTTACATGGTGCAAACACGCTACATGAAGTCTAGAGCCAAAGCCTTTAGTACTGGTGGGTGTGTCAGGAGAAAAGCCAAGGAACATCATAACCACTCTAAGATCTTCCCAAACTCTTCTTTAACATCTTGGCTGGGAATTTTTACTTTCTCTATTGAGGAGTGATCCTGTGGGACTCTTAATCCTGACATGTCCACTTCACTGGGTTAAGAAACACTCAGATTAGTGAAGCACGCTGCCGGGCGTGCTTGTGGGTCTTGGAGGCGTGGCCATGGGTACCCTAGACGGTCCTTCACCTGTTCTCCTCTGGCTTTGCTCCCCAGTTCTCTTTCTCCATCTCTTTGAAGTATCTACTTCCCCACTCACTTCCACCATGATGCTCTTGCCTGGGGGACACCTGGTCAAGGACAGCATCCTGTGACACTAAGCAGCAGAGGAAAATCTCTTCTCCTTTAAAATGACAGTGTCATGGCCAGGGATATAGCTCAGTGGCATAAACACCTGCCTGGCAAGTGCAAGGTCCTGAGTTCAATTCCTGGTACAACAAAAAAATAAATGAGTAAATATAAATACAATACAATAAAATGACAACGTCAGGCGCTGTGCTTCAGGAAGAGCAAAGCTAACTAACACAGCCTGTGACCAGAATTCCAGATAATCTGAGCTGAAAGACACTTGAAGTTTTAAATAAGAAAACCAAGACTAATTTAAAAATTGTCATGTTAATATTTTATATTTATTTACCTAAGAGTTTCCAAACCCCTTTAACATAAATCTTATTGACTGCTTCACTGCACCACTTTGTGAAGAGGATAGAATGATCATCTCATTTTTCAAATGAGGACTAAGGTTAGTTTAAGCGACATACTTTGAAAATAGAGCTGGTGGAAGTGTGTGTTCTAGCATCTGTACTTCAGATACATGAATGTCCTTAATTCATTGCAGAATAATGTCTCCTGTAAAGACTTTCACTGTCAGAGCCCTGAACCTGTAAGTGTGTCGCCTTACATAAAAATTTTTTTTTGCATGTATGTCTTAAGAACAATGACTTTAAGATATATAGCATTGCCCTGGGTTATCTAGGAGGACCTGCGTCATCTCAGAAGACTTTAAAGGCAAAGATTCCTCTGTGGTTTGTCTTAGAGAACGGTTTGACAACAGAAAAGAACAGGGAGGTGCAGCTTTGCTGGCTTTGTGGATGGGGGATGTGGTCAGGGAAGCAAGAGGTGTGGGGAGCCAGCCAAAGCAAGGATGCAGAAGCTCCCTAAAGCTTCCAGGACAGAACCCACCCATTCCTTGATTTTACCCAGTGAGACTGTGCTAGACTTCCACTTATAACAGATTTTCATTATTACAAAACTTATTTATGATCATTTGTTATACCAGCAATAGGGAAACAATACAGGTGAGAACTACAAAAAAACTGAATAAAATATATTAGTAGTGAAAAGGAGAAAAAGTCAGAGAATAATAAGAAATACAGTTTTCTACAAGGTAGCCTTTCATATTGACATTTGTACAAAGTCTTCCAACAGATGAAACAATATTTTAAACAAAAAACAAAAGCAAAAAGTTCTTACAGTAGGAAAATGACACTGTGACAAGATTTTCATTATTAAACTTAATGGGCAATAACCACTCTAGAACCCCAGGCTTCTGGTACTAAGTATGAGGCTCAAAACTTCACAGATGCTATTCTGATTTTATATGGAATGAAGCAGTCTTGTCTAAAATATATCATACTCATTTTCATATTTGCTAGAAAAGACATGAAAAAATTAAGTGCTATTTCAGTCTCACCATATTCAAATTATATAAATATATTAACTACTAAAAATTTAGCCTAAATCAAGTGAGCGGGGGACATTGAGATTTTAGTATTTGGAAATCATTTAATTCTATACCATTATTGATCAGTAGCTTATAACATGGCAGGGACATCTCAGACTACATGTAAGCCTTGCTATTTTAAATTTCATGCTGGAGGAAAACTGTTGTATTTATGTTATTATTAGAGGCTGGCTTGCTTACTGAGATGGCGAATGAGACTGGGCATGGTGGCACGTGCATGTGATCCCAGTATTTAGGAGGTTGAAAAACAGGAAGGAATACTACGAGTCTGATCTGTGTAGTGAGACCCTGTAGACCCTGTACTGAATACACAAAAATTAAAAATAAAAATAATATCAAGCTGCTAACTCAATGCAACGTGTACCATTAATCTTGATGAAATTGTCTTTGCTACTTTGAAGCAATCTAAGCCCAGGCCAGTGGTGTTCTCTGGACATTCTTAAGTACCAAAAAAGAAGGGAAGCTGGCTATTTTCTTTTTAGAGTTGTGATGTCATATGTTTTAAGTTTCAGAAGAAGAAGAAGAAAGAATCTTATTATCTGTATCAGTAGAAATATTAATGTATAAGTTGAAAAAGTCCTCAGGTGCTTGCTGATACAGTGACTAATAAGCATTCTCCAATGATATTAAATGGAGGCCCTTCCTAATAAAACTGTGATCATGAACCAGGAGTGGGAACACCACCTGGGAGCTGGGCAGGACTGCAGGTTCCTAGATTCTACCCTAAGCTTCCTAGGCCACAATCTGCACTTTACCATGATCCCAACTTACTTTTTCACGTATACGTTGTGAGAAACTGCACTGAGTAGTCCACCAGGGCTCTCCTTGAGGTTATATGACCAATGTTTTAGATCCTTCCAGGTCCAGATGAGCTCACGTTATTCTGAACAAACCATGTTTGGGAATCTGTTTCCCTCAAGAGAATTTAGTGTTTCTGCAGGAGTCCAGGTGGTAGCTACTGTGCAGTCGCAAGCTAGAACTATATTTTTGGTAATTTATCATTTCTTTTGGCCGCGTAGTGCTTCCATTTCAATATCTACATTTGACCAACACACTTTTTAAAATATAGTAGTTTAAGTTGTTGGTGAAGGTACAGAAGTTAACTGAGCTCAAAGGGAGGTAAACTATGGATGCAGAGCAAGAGAGAAAAGAGGCCAAACTTGTGAGTGTCCGAGTTTAAAGGTGCCGTGAGCATCCTCCAGTTCAATAAACGTGTGAGCCGTGGGATGACCATTAGCCGTTCATTCCTCCAGGATGTTTCTATGTGCTGTTAGCCAGCTCTGGGTCTTTGGCTTGGTTTTGCTTTTACTGAATCAACTTCTGCCTTCGTACAGTTTCCAAGAAGCTTCACACCTATTTGTGAAGCTTGGGTATACAAGTTTATGTTTGTTCCTCTGATGTTCATAGCCATCAGGTCTGGTCCCCTAAGTTAACTAGCTTAGCTAGTTAACACAGCTAGCTTTTTCTGGGGTAGTGATTTCTTTAGGCTGGCCCTGTCGCCCACCATTCTTTCTTTACATTTATTAGCAAATTGTAAAAAATCCCGATGAAACCCAGTTAACTCAGAGCATCCTAGGGGCTATTTTTGGCCTACTCCTAGACCTTCTTTACCAAGGAAGGTGACTTTAGATTACACAGACCCTTGGCTGCACTTGACGAACTGGAAGCTGCTTAATTATATGTGTGTGTTCTAAAGAAAGGGCAAAACTTGAAATGTATTCTGATTTAACTCCATCCTGTTAGATGTGGGTCATTAGGTTCCCTTTAGATCCTGATCCTGCTGTCTGCTTGATTAGTTATCCTTCCCAGCTTGAAGCATCCTCTTCTCTTCCCAAACCACAGCTCTTCCTGTACTACTGTGTATCCCTACTTTCTTAATCTTTGTTTAAAAAGTTTTGTCTTGGGCCTGAGAAGATGTCTGCAGCTGATATACTCAATATTCTTGGGTACATACGTCTAGTGGATGGCAAGTACCCTAATAGATTACAGAGCTCTCAAGGGGCTTCTGGTCCTCTTTCAAGTTTTGCTTACCTTTCACTATCCAGTTTGTCTGATCCACTTTAACTTTACTATTGTTGCCAGCTAGTGGCCCTCTGCTAAACAAAGTGATTTAGGACATAATTTTTCACATACTAAGACCCATGCTTAAGAAATGCCTTTTAGAGAATACAGTAGCATTTTGATAGCAAAATAGCCGGCTTGAGTCCAAGCAGGGGCTCCATGAAGGGGGCTGGTTTTATGTTCCTTTGTGGTTCACTCTTCTGCTCCTACCCCATGGTGAGGCTGTGTTAGCAGTACCTTGCATTTGATTTTTAAACACATCAGATGAGTCAGAAGAGGGTGACTCAGTAGAACTATAGACAATTCTCTTGTTACAAATGGAGCTTGTTAATTACATATCTGAGACAGAAGAATCAAAACAAGAGGAACTGGTGTACGATTTAGCGACAGAGCCATGCAGCTGAAGACACTTTGACTCCTTAAGGGTATAACATGTTTGAAGGGATAAGAATGGGTCTTCTTTAATTTTATAATGAAGTCTGGAAGCTTTTGAAGGTAGATTCAACTTTATCTCATGAGGATCAACTGTATCAAGCCTCCTCCATTATAATATTTGTCAAATATTAGGAGGATGACTTTAAACTAAGTCTCTTTTTACTTTTTTTTTTTTTTTTTGGTGATTTGAAACAGTGAATACTTTGTGATCATGGTCCTAGAAAATGCAAGGTTTTGAATACTTTAAAAGCATTACAGCATTTAAAAATAAAACATGCTATTAAAATTAAGTTTAGTAACATCCAATTTTTATAAACATGTGCATTTTATTATGTCTATGTAAATTTTCCAATTTATATTCAAAGAAAGAAAAGATAAAAACACAAAACTCTGTCTCTCTTTCTGTGTCTCTCTCTCTTTCTGTGTGTGTGTATGTGTGTCTCCCTCACACATACACACACATACACACACAAACACACTCCCTCATGCTTGCACAACACTATGTCCACCCAAGCTATGATGAGTTCCATAGTAAATAAGCTTGCGGATATTTTTAAATATCTACGTGTGTATTGATATATGTTTCATTTCAAATTTTATTTTGGTGTAAGCAGCACAAAATTTAAATGAAATATTTCTCAAAAGCATTCTTTTGATAATTAAAAATGAGAATAAACAAAATGTTTGCAAATAGGGATTTGGCTACCCAAAGAAAACATAACAGTCAAGAAATAAAATTAAACAAGGAGAAAACTTCTATTATGATTTTAAAAGTTGATCAATGTTGATTTCTTGTGGCATGAGACAATAAAGCAAATGAGATTCCTGAAACAATAATTGTTATATATGAAAAAAAAAAAGCCATAGAAGGATTTAGCTTTGCCTGGTCTTAAAACTGGGGAGTAAATGCATTGAACCAGTCATGCAGTTATTACTTTTTCAATCTCTTCTTTCAATTTTAATGCTATTTACTCAAGCCACCAAGAGAAAGACGAACAGCAGAGAGCCATGTCTGCCCTGCGCGCCCCTGCCAATCCCTCAGCTGTCACTGATGCGTCCCTGCAGAGAAATTTCTAGAGACAGGTGGGTTTAGAGGAAAGGCTCTTCTGTTTGGCGAGTGGTCATCAGTGCTTCATTGGCGCGCTGAGGTTTGCCCAGCGGGCTCTGCGCATCCTTTCCCACGCTGCGTGGTCTGCTGCGGTGTTTTGGTTTGCCTCGCGCTGTCATTCCGGAGTATTTATCTGGGCAGTGACTCGGAGGGTCAGCCGTTCCGCTGGACAGCTTAGGGAGCCGGAAGCAGCTTAGGGAGTGGGAAGCACCCATTCTGCTGCACATCTGTCTTGGAGGACACTTAACACATGGAAGTATTTATGCCTGTAAGAGTTATTTGTGGTAAAAGGAAATTATCTTTTTTTTTTTTAAAACAAATAGCTTATTTAAAGTTACAGGGCAGATTTCACCAAAGTAGGTTTCTTCCTATTTTCTGTTAGGGAGTGACCCTTTAGGGTGATAATATATCTAAGACCTTCCAGTGGAGAACAAGGTGATTGATCACATCTCATTAAAAATCTGCTGTCCTAAGCCCAGAACAGGCATAGCGCCCTCCTAGCAATTATACAGGCAATCCAGATGCGTGAAATTCAGATGGCATCTGAGAACTCTGCTTAGGGTTCCCATTGTATGACTGTCTTATGAACGTTTGCAGGACTCACAGTTGGTGTTTGAGAACTGTATAAATAGGTGTCGGGTTGTCTAGAAACATTCACAAGCTCTCTCTAATCTTCTGGTATGGACTCTAGTATAAACGTTAAAAGTCCGATGTGGTCAGCCTCTGCTTTGGCAGGTGTACCTTGACTTGTTTCTTTTCACTAAAAATGATGGAAAGGAGGGACAAGTGTGTGGGGGCACAACATATGAATACAGATGGGGGGAGCGAGAGGAGAGAGAGAGAGAGAGAGAGAGAGAGAGAGAGAGAGAGAGCACAGATCAAGAGCCCGTGGTAATGGTTGTCATTGACATACATTTCAAAATCAACTGCCCACTTTAGATATTTGCATGCAGTAATCAATAAATTATAAGTTTCCTGGGAAGATGCTGCAATAACCGTACAAATAACTCCCCACAGATCTTCACATTAACAGTGCTAGAAGGTGTTCCTTTCCAAGGCTAAAAGAATTTTTAAAAACACAAAAACAAACAAGCAGTGCCTGTGAGTTCTTGAGAAGTCGGTGCCATTCCACTCCGGAGCGTTTTCTTCCTTTGGGGGACAGGCCCCGCTCTGGTTGCCTGATACTGTTTCCTTTGGCAGCAGATCTCCCTGAGTTGAGTGAGCTCCCCATACACAATGCTGTGAACATGAAAGGGGCTTCGGAGTGACACTCTGTGTCATGGTTAACATGAAGTGACATAAAGAACTCCACTCCACCACAAGATTTCTTGCCCAGAACTCACACTTTAATAAAAGCAACACTTAAAAATTACTGGTGATTTCTCCAGCTTTCTTGGAAATCGGATGGTCTTCCTGGATTATTGTTCTGTGTTACTGCCTGTTGCCTTGGTGGCCTAAACGAGCTGGTTAATGTGCAGCTCGACATCTGACACACACCCAGAAGTAACCCAGGACCGGGGACATCACCCTCCCCTGCCACGCCTTTGCCAGGTAGATAAAACAGTGCGCAGTGACGCTGTTCATTTGTGGCTAGCAACTGTCTCTAAGTCTGGCATTTATGAGTGAATAAAGTGGGCTCCAGGACTACAAGCATGCCTATATCAGTATTTGCACGATTCATAGGACTTGCTTTAAAACCACACCTCAAATAAACACTCTTGTAAATATAATTTCTCTCATATTTCTATGTAGTTATCCTTAGTTCAAGAACAAATATTTCCGTGTGAGCCCATTTGTTGTATACTTCAAGTAAGTTTTAATATTTTCCTCCAGAGATTCAAATTGAAATTCAGACATACTGTGTGAACTCTATTTTGATGTAGTTGAATTACATTTTAAGTTTGTGAATGAAGGAGATGGTACAATGTTCTAAAATAATTTTTAACTTAAGTTTCCTTTTCTTTTACTCTTAATGAAGAGTGAAATTCATTGAGTTTTCTTTTAATGTATCTGAGAAACAGATGCTCTTTATCCAATGTAATTAGAAATCAATGTCAAAACACTTAGTATTCTCAATTCTTAGTGATCAATTACTTTCTTCATATCCTCAAGTTCATAAATAGTCAACACTCAGCCTGCACATTTAACAAATACCTAAGAGCTTGCTATGGACCAAGCACTTCACTGTATGCTAGAGAAGGCAGATGTAGAATTATAAGTACATCAACTCTTAAAACAGAGGAAGGTGCCTCAGGATCTCATAAGAGAAGCTTCTGAATATAATTGTAGAGGTGTTCGGTGGTTAAATGCAGAGGATGACTTTGGAACAGACAGCTTTTTAAGAATTAGTCAGGAAGCCGAGGTACATGCCTGTCATCCCAGGGACTTGCGGGGCTGAGATGGGAGGATCACAAGTTTGAGGATGCACTTAGAAACTTAGGTCAGAACAAAATAAAAATAAAATAAAAGACTGGGAATGTAGCTCAGTATTATACTGCCCTTGGGTTCAATCTTTGATATGGACCTTAAAAAAAGGTTAGCCAGAAAGTTCTGTAATTTGAGCTGCTTAAATATAAGATGAAAGTATCAATGAACAGAGCAGAAGCAGGGTATCTAGGAATTGTTTTTTTAAACCCAAGGGTAGCTTTAAGGCTCTTATTGTTTGCTAGTGATGGGGCACCCAGGACAGATAGACGCACAGGACTATTCAGAAGCTATGAGTAGAAGCAATGGCAAGAGAGGAGATGGCCTGGGTTTGGAAAGAGCAGTGCTCTGTGTTATCATGCAGAAAGATTGCTGAGAGGCTGGGCCATCCTGAGGTGGATCCCTGGGTCAGTGGCTCTTCTCTTGTTGCTGGGACAAATACCAGACACCCAAAGTGAAGGAAGGAAAGGCTTATGTAGCTCACAGCTCCTGGAGGTTTCCGCCCATACTTGGCTGGCTCCGAGGCAGAGTGGCGTGTGGCGCCTAACAACCTTTCATGGCAGCTGCAAAGAGCGGAGAGGAGCCAAGGAGGAGCAGCAACAATGGCAACGGAGAGGAAGTCTGTCTTCCTTAACTCGAATTCAGGTCCTCCACCCCAGGCTGGGAGCAGTACTCACACCCATAAGCCCAGTAGATTATGAGTTCGTCACAAACTAGAACTGCACCTCAATGACTGCATGAGGCTTTTGGGGGACAAATACACACAAACCAGAATGATCCCCAACACCAAAATAGGAACAAAAATATAGAAGACTGGTGGCTGTATCGCCTCCCATTCCAGAACTGTTCCTATGTTTCTGGACTTTTATCCCAACTTGGCTACTTGACTCCTAGCTCTCCTGATGGACCCAGGAATGCATTTCTACCAAAAGGCAACACTGCCTGGTCCCAGCAGCCATTGTGCCTCCTGGCTGGCCTGCTCCATTTCCTCTTGCTGCCCCACTTTTGCGTTAGATTTTTCCTATTAGCATTACATTTCAGTGGAGATTTGTCCAGTAATGTTTTTCTTTTAAGCCTGTAATTCCTTTGCAGTTTGGCTACTTAGCCATGGTCCTTGTTGAAGGGCAGAATGTATTTTCATCTCAGACATATAACGTTTCATTGTGTTAACTATCCTGACTTAATTATTACGTACCACATGCCCATGTCCAATGATCATACTGTACTCCATAAATTTGTATAATTAAGGTAATTTTTAGAAAGCATTTTCCTATAAGCAAAATGTCAAAATACAAATTAAAATTTGAAAGGTGAGTTGGTCTCTTTCCTATCGTCTTACTTGTTCTGTCCTCTTAGACTTCCCTGAGGTTTCTTCTGGTCATATGAACACATCCTGGTGGAAGCCTCAGCTTCCTTGGGAAGCATTTCTCCCTGACTTCCTTCACTTTCCCTTCTTCCCACCTGGTCTTCTTGGCCCACATACCAGGAGCCTTCTTGCCTCTGTGTGCCTCTCTTCATTTCTCTTTGGAATTCAGTTGCATGGATCTTGTAAGCATTATGCCAGGCTCTGTGGTCAACACTGAGGATCATAGATGAATGAGGATTAGTTTTTAGTCACTGTCAACAACTGTGAAGCAAGGACAACTGCCGCAGCACTGTACCCTAAATGTGGGAACTCACATAGTAGTATTTTATTGTCATAAGGGAGAGAGAGGTGAGGTGAGTGGGTAGAGTTTGACCAGAAAACCCCATATGTGTTTCCACTAACAGCACCTCCACTAGGCCTGAAGCATTTAGCATCTCCCTTGGGTCACTGCAGTTCTCTCATGACTGGTATTCCTTGCTGTGTAGTCTTGTCTGCCCCAGTCTGGCCTCCTCATGCAGAGTATTTGACTGACTTGTAGGAAATGAGCGCATCTTGAGACCACTACTAAGTGAAATAAGCACATTCAAGAGATCAAATACAACAAGGGTTGTCTATGAGAAAGCCTGAATGTACTGTATGTAAAGAGGAAAATGAAGGAGATAGGCCAGGGAGATAGCTCAGTAGAATAAGCCCTTGCCTGGCAAGCACAGGGTCCTGAGTTCAATCCCTGAAGTAAAAGTGAGGAAGAGGTAGCATGGATATGCACCACTTCCCTGAGATGGATGGAATACACACACACCAATAAAAATCAATAACTAGAAAGAAAGCATCTCCTATTTTGAAAAGCAGATAGTTCCTTCTGCCTTGTTCCTGCCCCAGGCCACCCAAACGCTCCACCTCCCTGAGGGTGGCATTCCACCGTGTCACCTTCTGTGCTCAGAATTCTACTCACTGGCCCTTGATCCGGGGATCTCATGCTGACCCATCCCCGCTCATGTTTTTTTTTTTCCTCCGCTTCTTTGCTCTTTCTGGAGCACACATGATCCATGGCGTGCTCCGCGCCATGGCCTTTGAGCTTGCTGGTGGTTAACCTGGAAGAGCTTCTCTTCCAGCCCCCTGCAGGGCTGCTTCCTCAAGCACTTCCGAATGCTCTCCCTGGGACAAGCAGTCATGCCTCCCACCTGCATTTTTCGTCCCCTCAGGACACTCCCAGCTGTACTTGTCACCGTGTGCCTGTGACCTAGCATGCCTGTTCTCTTTTTAAATTTTGTTTACTGACAGTTTCCCTCCAACAAGATGATGAGATCTCTGATGGCCGAAGCATTGTTTGTTTGTTTGTTTATTTATTTATTTATTATTTTGTTGTTGTTGCATTCTCTGTGCCTACAATGGTACATGGAACATAAGCGATGCTCATTAAATACTTTGGATAAAAAGGCAACGAAAGCAGGAAAGGAAGGAAGGAGGACAGGGAATCACAGGAAGGTGAAGACGAGGAAAGGAAGAAGATTGGTCAGAAGGAAGAAAGGAAGAGGAGCATAGAGATGAGGAAAGAGTTCAAATGGCCATGTGACTAAATCTCTAACCTACCTTCTTTACTTCCTCTCTCCCTCCCTCCCTTCTTTCTTTCTTGCCTTCCGTTAGTACAGGGTCTATCATGTAGCTCTGCCTCCGTGATCTTCCTGCCTCAGCATCCCCAGTGCTGGGATTACAGATGTGCTGTGCCATACCAGGCTTCGGCGGCTGCTCAGCATGGACCTGGCACAGCATGTGGTATCTGGCAATGAACCTGGGACCCTGTGCTTGCCAGGCAGATGCTTAGACTGCCAAGCTATCTCCCTGACCCTCTAACATTTCTTAATCCTTAATGAGGATCTATTTTATGTTTTCCTTTTTTGTTTTGTTTTCGTATTTAGGACAGGGTCTACAGGGTACAGGATCTACAGGGTCTCACTACATAAATCAGACTTGGGGTGATCCTCCTGTTTTCATTCTCCCAAAGTGCTGGGATTACAGGCATATGCCACCACGCCCAGTCTCAGTCGCCATCTCAGCATGCCCTGCAGGCAGGGCTGGCATAGCATGCTGGGAATTGAACCCTGGTCACTGCTCTCAGCCTAAGCAGGATGATCTATTTTAAACAATAATAAGACTGCCCTTCATCCCAGAGTATCAGGAAAACAATAGGCAGGAGTTGATATGGTTTTTCTGTTTATGTTTTATTTATTTCCAGATGTATATCTTACAGCAGTAGTACTAACTTTTCATCTAGTAGAGTAATGTTATAAAGCTGCTTTAGACAGAGGTATTTGGCTTTTAAAGGTAATCTATTTTACAATTTTTAAAATAAATAGCAGTGTGGAGAAAACTCAAATGCAGCAGAAATCATGAAGCAGAAACGTGGCTCTGGCAAAATTAGCCGGTAGCCTCGTTCCTGCACTGGACATAGCTGGCTTCCAAACAGTCCACCCTGAGTTCAAGGCTCATTGCAGTTCTCACTTCAGCTGTGAAGCGCTCTCTGACCACTGCCCTTTCACTTCTTTCTTTGCTATTTTTTATTGGACTCTTGGATGCTATCATACGTTGACCCAAAACTGCCTGGAGTTGCTCACTGATGTTCTGGGGCTTTTAGTTCTGTCTTCTTAAGCTGATAGATGAGACCCTGGATATGTGCAACTCTGCCCTGGTCCGTCTCCTGCTAGACAGGCCTCAGGCTGTCAAATCCAACATGGACATAACAAGAATTGCTATGATGTATTCATTGTTTTCTTCTGGATTCTCCTAGAGGGTAAAAGATGGGTTCAAGGGCTACTACAACAGCAAAAATGCCCAAGCAAGCTTTATTGTTGCATTTTCTTAACTAAAGAAAGTTGAAGTGAACAAATATCATTTTGTTTTACAAAACTGAGATCATTGCCTTGCTGCTATGAAAATAATGCATATTGATTTAATCCAGTAAGATGAAATTAATCACTAGGGCAAAATCATGAGTTAATAAAGCCAAGGTCTAGTACATCCAATTTTTTAAAATGTTTTATTAATTTGTTACAGGGTCTTGCAACTCAGACTCATGGTGATCTTCCTGTCTGTCTTCCCAGTGCTGGTATTACAGGTGTGCTCCACCACACCTGGTTTTGGTGGCCAGTCCAATATGCCTGGGGTTCTGGGGCTGTCATTGCCTGTGCTACCAGGGATGGAACCTGGGTCTTTGCACTTGCCAGTCAGGTGCTTAGGCCTCTGAGTTATCTCCCCAGCCCCAGCACATCCCATTGGAATGGCTGAGCATTAAGCCTATTAAATATACTGACCAGAATAACAAGGCATTCATAAAACTAGTACATAGGCACGTTTTAATGGAAGTGCAAAAACCCAAATAGTAAATTTCTTTAATTACTTTTGTGTTAGCTAATGCATTTATCTATCCTAATTGTTAGGGGAGATCTATGTTCCCCAGTTTTACTATTATCAATGGTGTTAACATTTTCTTTTTAACATAAATCTTAAAGGTATAAAATTCTACCGAGAATAAAAAGCTATGTAGATTGAGTAGACCGGTCACTGCCATGGCCCTGTCCCCTGCAGCCCGCTCTCCAGTCACGTGTGAATTGCGGAATAACAACACCCAACTCTTCTGGCCTCCTGCTGTGAAGCAGACCCTGCTCTGTGCAACCCGGGTCTTCTCACTCATGAGATTGCTGTAGCCCTCTGAGGGCTCCTGCGAGCCGCATTTGGCCTGTGCAGAAGCCATAGCTCAGTAAAGCTTTATTACTCAAGGACACGCAGCTAGGAAGTGGCCACCCCCTGGGTGCCTACCCTTGAGGTCACCTGTACCTGGGGAAGCTATGACCTCAGAGACACAGTGATAGCAACAGACCCCAGGGCCTAAAACAAGCTTGAAAGGTGACTAAGTCCTGTGGCCTGCAATAACTAAGTAAATGGACTTGCCCTTAGGATGGCATTTTCAGTCATCACACTTACTGTAACTTACTTTAAGATTATAATACCATCGTTTAAGCGCAGAGCCATATGAATGACATTCAGTGTGAAATGCATTTTGCAAAAAATTAATGCTGGTAAATGGGAATGAAGTACACTTCCTATAACATTTTAATTCATGTGATACACACTAAAATAAGATAACCTTGGGCTGGGGGGACAGTTTGGTTGTCTAAGCACCTTCTTGGCAAGTAAAAGGACCTGGGTTCAATCCCCAGCACCACATGCCATGCCAGGCTTGGAACCTCAGGTGCACTGTGCTGGCCCCAAAACCAAGGGTGGTGGCATATGCCTATAATTCCAGCACTGGGGAAGCTGAGACACCAGGACCACTCTGACTCTGAGCTGTGTAGCAAGACCCTGTAGCAAATAAATAATCTGGCTAAACATTGTTTCTTTTCTTTGTAAGCAAAAGTATATTAAACCAATCAAGCACATCACTAGTCTCTCTTATTTCTGCATAACCATGAAGTTTAAACACTACAAAAGAATTGAACTTCGTACAGGGAGAATTTACATAGAAAGTGTTGAACATAGGTTAAACTTCCAGGGTGATGTGCGCACGTGTAGTCAGAGATGGGCGCACGCGTGAATTTCCGGTGAAGGTGGGACGACACGAGACCCACGGCCTCCTGCAGCCTGTAGAAGCTCTCTCTCAAATGATTCCCTGCCTGACAAATGGCCTTAAACAAGTGACTATAAAATGGTCCTAATTTTGCTGTTCCTTTTAGCTGTCATTGTAACTAGCAAGTTTGAACACTAGAAATATAATTAGTAGTGCTTCATGGTTCTTCTGTAAAAATTCTGCTCTAGTCTTGGGCATTTGATGAGTACTGTAAGATGGATGTGATGGTTAGCGTGTTGTTCCTGTTCCTCCTGCTTTTGTCTCTAGTGCCACCTGTTTAATCCAGGACCTAACATGCAACAGGCATGTGCTCCACTGCTGAACATCCCTCCTCACCCTAACACTTACCCTTTACCGAAACTGTTCACCTTTAATTCATTTTTATACATTGAGATATGTCTTATTAGCATTTTGCTGATGAAGAAATTGCAATGAATAAAGATAGCATAACTGTCCCAAAGCCACACAATTACTAAGTGATAAAATTAACTTATTCAACAATGAAGAGGAATACTTTTTAAAAGTTGTATAATCAATAGCTACCAAGTCACTCTTTAATTGAATTGAATAATTCAATTTTGGACACAGTTTTCAATGCCACTGGAAAATTAATTAATTAATTAATTAGGTACAGGATCTCACTATGCAGCTCAGACTCACAGCGATCATCCTGCCTCAGCTTCCCCAGCACTGGGATTACAGGGGCATGCCATCATGCCTGGTTTCAGTGGCCTGCATGGCACCCTTGAAATTCCTGGGCCAGCATGGCATGCAGTGCCAGGGTTTGAACCTAGCCCTTGCATTTGCCAAGCAGGTTCTTAGACTGCTGAGCAATCTCCCCAGCCCTAGAAAGCACTTGATGGGCTAAACACAATGTTTTCTCTAGCTGTCAGCGAAGTTAGGATCCCTGGGCTGGCTCCAAATGATCTCTACCTCTGATAAAGGGAGTCGATGGGCTCAACTGTGCATTGAAAAACACAAACACTTTCCTGGTTTTGTGGCTTACAAGTGTGCGCCAGCAGCTTAGTTTATCTAGTGATTTCATTTAGCATATAATAGACCTTTCATTTAATTCAGCAGCATAATTAAATAGTAGGCACTTGCACATCCTTGTTTCATAAACTTTCTGGAAACTCTTTATCCCTAGTGGATGATTTTAGAGCTTAGGCTTTCCTTTACATCTGAATCTCAGTCTCTCTTACAGAATCCAAACCTTGCCTCTTCATGGCTAACTTCTGAAAGATGAAAGGTGTTGTGTGAAAGCCAACAGTACATACTGAGACATTTGTGTGTTGTGACCATGGAATAAACTGTTCCCCTCACACCACTTCCTCTTCACACGGTGTTTCCTAAAGTCTGTATTTGTTGGCACATTGGAGAGGCACGAAATTCTTCTTTCAAAGAGACTTCATATTTTACAAACTCAAGGGAATTTTTCCTCTGCTACACATGTGATGGCCTGTGTAGGAAATGCAGGCACCAGTGCCCTCCCGTGGGAGCACTATAGGAACCATTTAATGTCTTGAAGCTTCAAGGCCCTCATCAGTGTCTTACCTCCACAGTGGCTCTGGTTTTAAAGGGCTTTATTCATCTTTACAGAATAATTTCTCTTTGAAGTATGGATGTGCAGCCGTAATATTATCTAATATTATCCTAGAAAGTCAAGAAATCCAATACCTGAAAGATATACTTAATTAACTATTTTTGTCAATGATATTCCCTTTTTTTGTATTTTGCAGAAGGATCTACAGGGCATTCAGGGTCTCACTACTAGATCGGCCTGTTGATAGCCTCTCAAGAGCTGGGATTAAAAGCATGCGCCACCATGTTCAGTCTCAGTTGCTATCTTGGTGCTCCCTGGGGGTGGGGTTGGCAGCCAGGCCCAGGGATTGAACCCCTGGGTCTTGTGCCTACTTGCAGGTGCTTTAATTTGCTGAGCTATTTCAACAGCCTGTGTCAATGATATTCCTAAGGCCATTTTTAATTCCTGTCTTAATATGGTACAGAGTCATGAAATATTTTGAAACTGATAATTCTTTTGAGCATATCCCTCTCAACAATTTTTTAAATATTTTATTACTTTCAATAAGAAATAGCAATATGACAGTTTCAAAACACGTTAGTAGTACATTTGCAATAATTGATACAATACGTATTGTTGTTCTTGTAGTAGTTATACACAGCATAGGGTGTAGACGTGATAAATTTTCTAATCAATATTGGTAAAGAAAAAAAATTTCTTCTCTTTGAACTAAGAGGAAGTAGTTGTATACATAGTGCAATGTTCCACAATTGCAGTGGGTTACCAGTGAAACTGGCAAAGTTGGAAGCTATTGATTTAATCCTTTTACAGCTCAGCATACTAATCTAGCTTTACGTTTTATGCCCCATAGTTAAACTTTTCTGCTGGGTGGTTAAGGGCAAGTTAAAGCAAGACCTGTATAACAAAATGTGGAACTTTTGTATCTCCCAAGGTCAGATCCCTTCAGGATTAACTTTGAAACCATGTACAGTGCTTTGTAGAACTGTTGTCAGTGTCAGCCATCTGGATGAGTCATGGCCATTGCTTGACCAGTTTGCTCTCTGTGAAAGCCTGAGAGAATGTTTCTCTCTAGGTGAGTCTCTTTAGACTTTGATAATTCTTTTGAGCATATCTTTTGAGCACTGTACTTCATTTATCCCTTTCCTCTGAGGTCCCATAATCTCCCACTGAGTTTTAGGATGTTACAGTACAGGTTCTTTTATGTCCTGAGTCCTCACTTACCTTGAAGGGCTAGGGCCAAATATGGCACTCCTTATAGCCTTTCTTTTTCTCTAACCTTTGGTCTATAAACTTATATTCTTAGCCCTCCAGAAGAAAAGCTTAGTGATACTATTACTCTAAAACATAGGTGCTTGAGCTTAATATCATTGTCTTTCTGAATATCAAACATCTTAGACTTCACTTGGGATTAGTATTTTCCATCAATCATTGATATTCTAATAAATCTCTATAGAATGTGATAAAAGCAATTACACATTTTTACAGAAACATTTAGACATCTAAGGATGTACAAAATTGTAGCCTGTCAATCCTATGGCATTTTGCCTAATCTTTTACTCTCACGTAATACCCTTTTTTGTTTTCATGTAAACCAACTATTTACTTGAGAGAGAGTATAGCAGTAACTGAAATTACATTAGAAGCAAAACACATCTAAAAGACCAGAATGACAGGCATTCCAAGCATAGTTTTAGTGTTGCATATTGCTGTCATCAATGTGAAAAATTTTTGAAGGTTCTTAGGACCATTATCTAATACATCCTGTGTACATAGTTTTGCTCCTACTATGTTTCCTCTCTTTATTACTTCCAGTCACTTCGTTGTTTAACCCATAAGTCTTTGTTTTC
>PVKN010008348.1:0-25267 GCA_004027915.1 Capromys pilorides
CCTCCTGGGAACCCTAGTGCACACTTTGGGGAGCACAGATTTGGGGAAGCACTCACCAGACCCCCTGGGAGAGGGGTTAGGGTCACAGTAGGCAAGAATTCCAGGCCCCAGAGCCATCCCTGGTGCCCCTGGGCTCTTCGTACTCACTCCATGGGGAGGGGCCTAACCAGAGGAGGCCTGGCTGAAGGGTACAGGACAAGGATGCAACAACTGCTCTGTTCTAAAGGTAAGGCCATCTTTGACCTCGTGTCACCTGCCCACATCTGTCCCCATCAGCTGGGGAGCCAGGGGCAGGTACCTTGGCCACCCTGGGCCCAGATGATTTGTGACCCCAATACCCACATCCTGGACTCAGCGAAGCACTGCCATGTGGAATCCAGAGGGCCTCTGTGCCTTCTCCACCTGGAAATCCTTCCTCTGATACTAGAGCCTTGTCTGGTCTATGTTTTAAGGTTAAATATTCCCGCAGACGGCCATGCCTTGGTTTTTCTCAAGGTAACATTCCGTTAGAAAATCTCCAAGCAACTCAGAGCACTTTTACAATCAGATAAATCAAGAGCAAGAGGCTGTCTGAATTCAGGGGTTGGGGAAAGGGACAAATGATATGAAGGCCAGATGTCCCTGCGGTCAGCGCCTCTCTCAGGATGTAGCCTCTCTCCCTAGGAAAGGCGGAGCTTGCCACCTTAGGTGCCTGGCAAGTGCTGGGTTTGGAGCATCTATAAAGACCAGAATGTACAAGTCGTACCTGGGGTTTATAAAGACCAGGATTTCCAAGAAAAAAAGGCATCTTTACTTTTTTTTTTTTTTGTATTTTAGGGAAGGATCTACAGGGTGTTCAATGTCTCACTGATAGATTGGACTCGAAGTGGTCTTCCTGTTTACAGCCTCCCAAGAGATTACAGGCTTTTGCCACCACACCCAGTCTCAATCACTGTCTCAATGTGCCCTGGATCAAACCCCGGGCCCCTGAGCTTTAATCCCCTGAGCTATTTGGCAAGCCCTTACATTTTTAAGAGAACCAATGTACAGATGATGTACAGACAAAGTACAGGAGTTTTCTACACCATGCAGCCTCAGTCTAAACAAAGTCAAATTAGCCAAAATTTGGGAAAATGAGGGTGGAGTTTGAAAACCAGAAGGGAACTCATGTAGACTGAGTCTGAAGCTAGACAGGCACTCTCCAATGAGTCTAAGCACACATGCTCAACATGACGGGAGCTGTTCAGTTCAGTGCTTTTCAACATTTGCTACTGAAGTGTCCCTCATGGAAGAGCCCAGGGGCCCTACACCCAGGAATGGCCCAAGACTCCCCTGAGAATGTGCAAAATATCTTCCAAGTTTTTTTTTCCCCCCTAGACAGGGTCTTGTTATGTATTGCAACCTGGCCTTGAACTCATTTTGTAGCCCATGATATCCTCAAACTCAAAGTGATCCTCATGTCTCAGCCTCCTGAGTGCTGTAATTACTGGTGTGTGCAATACCCCCAGCCCAAGTTCTGGGGTCTTGCTTTGAAAAAGTATGCAGTTGTACCTTCACTGCCTTTATAATTCTTGCTTGTTTAGGAAGACGCGAAGGCTGGGAGGTCATTCAGATCATTTGATGTGAGGCACATTGGATGTAATTCATTTTATAGAGAAAAGCCTGGAGCAGGGACGCGATCCAAATTTATGTGCTTCTGACCAGATATTGTGACTGATCTATCTCCGAAAGTAGGGTTCAGACAGGACAGATGGGGTCAGAGCCGACTGGTGTCTGATGTGAGGGTTTCTGTTTTCATCTGGAGATCTTCTGTGGTTGCCTCAAGCCTCAGCCAGGTATACGAAGTGACTGGAATCAGGAGGCTGAGTATATCTTTGGGGGAAAGAAAGAAGGAGGAGTAGCCCGGGGAAGGGTCCTGGTGGCCAACAGAGACTAGAGGAGAGGAGCTGGCTGTCACCCTGCAAACAGGCTAATGTCTGAAAAGCAGACGTCCTGGAGGGGAGCCAGAGCAACTAGAGCCAGGCAGGATGGAGTGGATTAGTACCCTTTGCCTCTGGAACTCCTCCCAAAGTCCTGTGGGTTGCGGGTTGCAGGTTGCAGCTTTGGTCTCCAGAGGGTGCAGCTACTGGAAAATGGTGGCGCCTGTAGGAAGTAGGGGGTTGGCAGGAGGAAGTGAGGTCATGGGGCGTGGCCATGGGCGGAGACGAGGAAACCCAGCTACTTCCTCTCTCGCAACGCTATGCTGAAACCTTTGAAATCGTGAGCTGATATAAAGCTTTTCTCCTTGTAAGTTGTCTGTCCATGTTTTGAACATTGTTATAGTGATGGAAGGTTGACTAAGGTGTGTCAAGACTACCATTGGAGAGCTGGGCTTAATGGTGGGTGCCTGCAATCCCAGCGCTCAGTAGGCTGAGGATCACTGCGAGTTCCAGGCCAGCCTGGGCTGCGAAGTGAGCTTAAGGCCAGCCTGAACTGCATAGTGAGACCCTGTCTCAAAAAACCCTGCCATCGGTATTTATGGTGCCTTTATGCAAACTACCAAAGAAAGGGGTTCCTCAAACCAACAGATTACAAAATGCACCCCCCCCCCCCCCAGGATGCACTACGAGATCGATGTCTGTCTCCACTTATCCCCTTGCTTTTTGAGATTTTTGCACAACCTGCACTTACTGTTCTAATAGTAGAACAGTACTATTTGGATGCGAAGAAAAAGCAGTCCTGTGGAGTCCATGGAAACAGTTAGGTTGTAGAAATAATGTTTCCCACCAATCTTCTAGTGAAGTTGGTGCTGCAGAGGAGGAGCTGGCAAGCGATAGTCAGCACACTACACCTGGTTAGTAAATAAAGTTTTATTGGAGTCCTGCTTCCTCACTTTGATAGTTCTGGCTACCAGAACATAGAGATGACAATGCTGAGTCAGTGTATGGAAACCATGCGTCTGCAAAGTCTGGGGAGTTTGCTGTCTGTCCCTTGATGGAAAGCTGGCTGAGTCCTACCCTAGAGAGACACGTCATTTTCCCTGAGGCTTTTGCACACCTGCAGGTGGGCTGCTGCGTACCTCCAGCACATCCCTGTACCCCAGCTTCAAATGCCCGGACTTTTTGTATCTCTAAAGTTTGGTGTCAGTAGAGGAAACATGGAATCCACTGCTGTAGGTTTCACTTCCCCAGTGAAGAACTGGAGATAAGGCAAAGAGTGAAGTGGGCTTAGCTGAAAACCTAACTTCTGTTCCTTTCTCCAAATGCTGCCATGCCCTCTGCGCTGTCCTGGTCTCTGCTTTCTCGTTCTGTCCCTAGCACCAGTTTCCTGCCCCAGTGCAGCTCCTTCATGGGCCATTTCCATCTCTTTTCTTTCCTTCCCCTTCCTTCTCCCACCCGTAATCACTCAGTTATTTTTCCTAAAACAGTGCTGTGGCTTCTCACCCACTGCCTGCAGAGAGAACTTTAACCCCCGCAGCCTTCAGAGTGATCTTGCAAGATGCAGAGCCTCACACTTTGTGCCCATAGAACTGGCCTTGGACCCCAGCCTGTGTGCTTTAAAGTTCTGAGCGCCCATGATTCTGAGGCCCAGCTGGGAATGCAAAGAACTGGCCTGCAGGAAGTGGTCCCGTCTCCTTCACGGGCCTCAGCCCTCTCCTCCAAACTTACCCAGGCCTTTTCCCAATTAAGAATGGTCTCTTGGCAGTTCTCCTTTTCAGGCAGGCACCATGGCTGGACGAGAGGATCCTGTGCAGCAGGAGATCCACCAGGACCGGGCGAGCCGGGAATACATTGAGCTCATCACCAGCAGCATCAAGAGCATTGCAGACTCTCAACTCGTCCAAAATGTTCTGCCATTCAAGACAAGCAACCCTGAAGGAGAAGCTGACAGCGCTGGAGCGGAGGATGTAATACGCTAAAGCCCGGGTGACAAGAGGTGAGACTCTCACCTAGAGCTGTGCCACATGCTGCTGGGATGCGCTTTACAGAACATAGGCCACATGGAGAAGGCCCAGCAGCCCCTGCTCCTCCTCTTCTCCTTCAAGAGCAACAGGGCTTTTCCTCGTTTTTCTTTTCCCAAAGGTCCAGCCTTTGCTCTCTACCATGTACACCTGACAGTGTAGTGTGGTGTGGTGTGGCGTGGCACAGGGTGTGTCCAGGGGTCTCCTGGAAACAGCTTAGGTATTTACCTTCCAGTAAGGCATGAGGTCACTCAGTGTATCTCAGGTGTTCAGAGCCCAGAGCCTGGCCTCTGTGAAGGCCCTGCCCCATTCTCAGACTTTCCTCAAGCGCCCATCACTCTGCCTTTGTCTGCTCCCGGCCCCAGTGAGGGTGCAGTGTGGTGTTGGTGTCCTGGTCGAGCCACTCACACCCACTCAGTGGCTGCCAGACAGTGTTGCTGACCTTCCACTTTATTTTGGAGAGGTCCAGACCTGTCCCCACCTGCCTTGAAGGGACATTTTCAGAGTTTTCTTTCTGTGACTTGGTCTATCTGCGCCTCTCATATTTCCCTAATAAATTCTTCAACCTAAAAAAGAAAAAAAGAATGGACTCTTTCTGGGCATGGTGGTGCATGCCTGTAATCCCAGCACTTGGGAGGCAGAGGCAGAAAGATGGCCGAGAGGTCAAGGCCAGCCTGGGCTACATAATAAAACCCTGTCTCAAAAGAGAGTTATTATTACTGGGTAATCTTAAGATTTATTCAAGTCACTTTTTAAAAAATGCTTTTAATGAGTTGTAGTTTTATATAATAAAATTCAGTCCTTTTTGGGCATAGTAGTCATTTATTTTTGTAAATTAATACAGTTCTGCAACAGTCACATCGCTACCCCAAAGTCCCTCTTGCCTGCCTGCTGTTTCATTCCCAGTCCCACACCCAGCCTGAGGCCGCCACCCAGGGGATTTCTCTAGCTTTAGGTTTGCTCTTTCTGAGTATTTCATTGCAATTGTCTAATCCATGGTCTTCTGCTTACTATAACAGCTATCTGTTGCCTTTCCCTCTCCTACTCTGCAGTTCACAATTCAGAGGATTTTATTTGAAAAATTCACTTCTAGATTGGTCAATGAAGCTCAATTCGTTTTCCAATGAAATAATATTATAATTCCTGGTTAATTTCCCAGAGCAGCTCCCACACCCATTTAAGCCAGAGGTGAACTCGGGTATAAACATATCCGGGATAAATGCTGGTCCACGGAGAAGGAGAGCCCAGGATATGTGGGACAAGACAGATGGACGCTTCCCTTCTCATGTACAGGATATTGATCACACAGCAGGTGTGATCCATAGGTCCAGATGGAATCCCCAGGCTGCCTGTGCTAGAACTCATCCAACAGAAAACATTGTTGGGAACCGCAGTGGTCACATTTGTAGTTTTAGGCCATTCCATATTTGGAGTTGGAGTGTCTAAGGATAGGCCCAGAGAACATATCACTTAAAACAAATTCTCCAAGGGATTAAATTGCACAATTAAGTCTGCTTTCCATGTCAGGTTGTTTTCCTGAATTTAGGGTGCACTAAGCAGGCCAGAGCAGGGCTAGCCAAGCACCCACAACTTGCCTCCCCTCCAACCAGCCAAACTACCCTCCCTTCAGAATAGCTTCTGTCTGTAAGATCACAGAACAAATGTACAGTACCCTGCCTGTACCACTCTGTATTTTTCAAAATTTCTTGCCTAATGTTCTAAAATTGAAAAGAAAGAGAATAAAAAAAGCAAAGTTGGATTCTATGCTTCCTGACCAAGATCTATTGGTATGAGCCTGTGGTGAGCATATGTGTGTGTGTGTGTGTGTGTGTGTGTGTGTGTGTGTGTGTGTGTGTGACATCATGATCCAGGAAGAGACAGACCAAGAGACCAGGTCCCCATGATCCCTGTTAGAGGGCCCACTCTCAAGAACCTAAGAACCTCCCCCTATCCTCCGCCTCTTAAAGGATCACAGTGTCTCCCTAGGGGTCAGGCCTTTATGTACGTTCATTAAAACCACAGCAGCAGCCCATGAGGGCCTAAGGCTCCATGAAAGACAAGCCAAATGCAGAGGGACTTGTGTAGATCTCACCCAGTGGCAAATAACAAATACAAATGAAAAAAAAATAATAAGGGGAATGTAGACTGTAAATCAACCACATTAGTAGCCACAATAAATGTAAAGGGATAAATATTCAAATTAAACAGAGAAGGGCTGGTCAGATAGCTCAGTAGACGAAGTGCCTGTTTAGGCAGAGCACAGCCAGGTTTGATCCCTGGCACATTGTGCCGGCCTCGCCCCCATGGGGTGCTGAGACAATGATTGAGATTGGGCATGGTGGCACATGGCTATAACCCCAGCACTTGGGAAACTGAAAACAGGAGGATCACTATGATTCCGATCTATGTAATGAGACCCTGAACACACTGTAGACCCTGTACCAAATACATTAAAAAAAAAAAAATTAAACAGAGAATGCCATTTTTATTTTTTGAAAAGTAAGACTCGCTATATATTGTCTATAAGAAACCCATTTTAAAAACACTGATAAGTAAAAATGAGAGGATAGAAAAGATGTGCAAAGCTATCAGTAGTCAAGACAATACTAAAGGGGCTACATTAATACCCGACAAAGTAGATTTTAGAACAAAGAATGTTACTAGGCATTACGGTCAGGGTTTACAAGGGAAAGGATTTAATACAGGACACATAATTTGTAGGATTATTTTATAATATTCATCCATAGAGTCAGACACAAGAGAGTGTGAAAGATCTGTCCACACACTAGAGATCCAAAGAATCGAGCTGGGGGCTTGAATCCTGTGGTAATGTTGTTCACAAGGCCACTGGAGGCTTAGGGTCCACAGCAGTGTCTCATGCAAGTCTGTATCAAGGATATTCCATGGGAAAGCCCAAAGATCACTGGGGCAAGCTAGGAAGTCTATACCAGGGGGCCGAAGTAGCTGTGCCAGCAGGCCGAGGGATCTACCCTGGTGCCAGGAAGTGACACTCAAGGTAAGGACCAGGACTCCCCAAAGAGAACAACTGCTGTCCTCAGCATTCACCGACAGAGAAGTCCCAAGCTCCTCTGATGAAGAGAACAGCTGAGTTCCTATCAGGAAAGCCAACATGACAAGCTGCTCAGGTGAATCAACAGCAGAGCGTCTCTCCCTCCAGTTCTCCTTTTATGCTGTAGGCAGCAAGCCTCAGGTAGGCCTTCCACACTAAGAAAACACACTGATCCAACTCAACTGGGTGGTCCAAGCTGCCCACTGGTCAACCAACCACAGTAGGGATAGAGGATCAATTCATCAAAGTGACATAATAATCCGAATCATCTCTCATAACAGAGCTTCAGGATATATGAAGTGAAACAGATAGAAGTGCAAGGACTTATAGGTACATGCCTAAGTACTGTCTGAGATTTTGAGATCTTTCTCCCAAGAACTGATAGAACAATAAGACAATCAGACAAGCAGTTCGGTCCATTCACAGCGGAGATCCAGGAATGGTACGTAGCAGTGAGTGAACTCTCTTGGAGGGCCAGCTAATGGGCCAAAACTTGAAAGCAGGGATGAAGTCATCAGTTCTAGGGGCCAAGGGCAATGAAGTGTTTAGTAAACACAGAACTCCCATTATTAATCATAAGTAGGTCAAAGGATTTCCAGTTTCTGCTGTCTCAGCCAGTCTTTTTAGTTTCATACAAGCAATCGACACATTTTCGCCACGGTAGTGTTGTTGCTCTTGGATTTTATAAAGCAAAGCTGACAGCGTGAAGTCTGTGGTGGAGAAGACTCTTGCTTTCTTGAATTATTATCGAGATTGCTTTGTAGTTTCTAGTATACATTTTTTAAAAACTTTTCACATATTTGGTACAGGGTCTCACTACAAAGCTTGGACTCATAATGATCCTCCTGTTTCAGCTTCCACAGTGCTGGGATTGCAGGTGTGCGCCAGTACGCCTGGTCTTGGTGGCTGGCTCAGCACGCCTGAGGTGTGGCGGGGGTGGCATGTGGTACCAGGGATCAAACCCCTGTCCTTGAGCATGCCTAGGCAGGTGCTTAGACTGCTAAGCTATCTCCGTGGCTCTCTAGTATATACCTTTAATTTACCATTGCTCACCTTCCTGTGACAAACTACTTGATACATAATAATTTTACACTAGACTTATTTTTCCCCTCCTGCCCATTGTGCTGTTGTCGTACTTTACTTCTACATAATGGCATTTGTTGACATTTTTGATTGAAACAGTCAGCTGTCTTTTAAAGATCTTTAGCTAAAAAGAAAAAAAAAAAAAAACCTTAAATTATCTAATGGCATTCTGGTGCCCTCTATGCTTTTGCAGGCCCAGGTTGCTGTCATATATCCTTCTCCTTTTGCCTCTAAGACTTCCAATAGGGGGGCCGGCGAGATGGTTCAGTGGTCTAAAGTGCCTGCTTAGGAAAGCTCAGGCAACTGCAGGGACTGCGGTTCGATCCCCGGCACCACATGCTGCGCCAGCCCCACCACCAGGGCAGGCTGAGCCAGCCACAAAATAAATAAATAAAGAACCAAACAAACACAACAAGCAAACAAACAAATAAATAAATAAATAATTTAAAAAAAAAAAAAAAGACTTCCAATAGGGCCGGCCAAAAAGCTCAGGGGATTAAAGCGCCTGCAAGCAGGCGTGGGGCGGGGCCTGCCGTGCCAGCCCCTCCCCCGGGGCGTGCTGAGAGGCCATTGAGGTTGGGTGTGGTGGCGATGGCCTGTAATCCCAGCTCTTGGTAAACTGGGCCATCACTACGACTCAATGATCATTCCCTAACAACAACAAAGACTTCCATTAACATTTCTTGCAAAGTAAGTCTGTTGGTGTGAGTGCGGCTTTTATTTTGCATATCTAAAGAACATTTCAACTTTATTGTGGGTGCAGAATTCTCGCTGGACTTGGTTTTTAAAACATTAAAAGTTCCATTCCATTCCATCAACTTCTAGATTTCTTTGCTTCCAAATGGAATTTCTGTTTTCCTTTTTGAGACACGGTCTCGCTATGCAGCTCAGGCTGGCCTTGAGCTCACTTTTCTAGCCCAGGCTGGTCTTGAACTCCCAACAATCCCCCTACCTCAGCCTCCCAAGTGCTGGGATTACGAGCATGTACCACCACAGACAGCTTCCAAATGGGAAATATTTTGTCTTTTTTTTTTTTTTTTTGAGGCATGGTCTCACTATGCAGCCTAGGCTAGCCTGAAACTCTCAGAGATCCTCAAATGCTATGATTACAGGCATGCCTACCATGCCCAGCTAGATTATTTTTGCTTAGATGCCAAACATTGCCAGTTTTACTTTGTTTGATGTCATATATTTTTATATTCATGTTTTATTATTGTTTAGCAACAGAATTGGGGTCCCATAAATCATTAAACAAATTGGTTGCTAAACGAAGAATTTTATATACTGTAGTATATACCTTACAATATTCAGAACAAAGAAACAGCCAAAGGAAACTCCAACTTGATGACTTTGTCTTTATCTACATAATTCTTCCATATAATACTGTAATGTATAACAGAATATAAGACTACAGTAGTGTAATTCCTAGAAACTGCTAAGATGGCCAGGAAAGTATATGTGAGGAAACACAGGAGTAGACGCTTTATTAATTTTCTAAGATCATATCTCCATTGCATCTGCCAAGCGTCTTGACAGTGAAACCAGGGTTAACAGAGCTACGGCTCTGCCTGCCTCTTCAGTAAATACCTTGGAAGATAGAATGATGGAAAAAGTATGGAGTAGAGGAGCTTACAGTATAATCAATAAAAGTTACAGTACTATAAAACAAAGTTTACAGTCCAAAAAAAGACATAGAGGCTCTATAAGCAAGATGTACACAACTGTATAGAAAAAAAAAATCCAGGGATATAGCTCAGTGGCGTAAGCACTTTCCTGGCAAGCACAAGTTCCCAAGTTCAAGCCCTGGTACAGAGAGAGAGAGAGATAGACAGACCGACAGACAGACAGGTTGTAAGTCTGAGCAGTGGGTCTTAATTCCAAATAGTGTACCTCAGCCATAAATCTGGCATTGAACAGGTAAGTTATTAAGGAATATTACCAAAATAGTTCATTAACAATGACTTGTTTTTCTTAAGAACACACACTTTCCAGCAGCCACCAACAAATTCTCATAACAGCTGGGTTGGCACAATGTTGACCTCTCCCATGTCAGAAAAGGCAGGGCTTAAAATGATCCAGAGAGCCCAGGTTATCTTACGCTATACCAGTGGTATAGAAAGTGCTCAGCAATAATGATTGCAAAACAGATGCAATGGAGATATGATCTTAGAAAATTAATAAAGCATCTACTTCTGTGTTTCCTCACATATACTTTCCTGGCCATCTTAGCAGTTTCTAGGAATTCTTCAACATTGATCATAGAGTTGATTTTGAATGTGCCATTCTGGCCTTTGTTTTAGAGACAGGGTCTCTGTAAATAGTACAGGCTGACCTTGAATTCACTCTGTAGCCCAGGCTGGCCATAAACTTGCAGTGATGCTCTGGCCTCAGCCTCCCAAGTGCTGGGATTATAGGCATGCACCACCATGCCCAGCTGAGCTTGGCTCACTGATGAAAGAGCTTCTGTGGGTCATTGCAAGGGACCAACGAAACTAAAGTAGTACTACTAAGGTGTCACAGACCATGAACCTGCCTGACTCTGTAAAAATCACTGGAAATGCCAAGCGTCTTGACAGTGAAACCAGGGTTAACAGAGCTACGGCTCTGCCTGCCTCTTCAGTAAATACCTTGGAAGATAGAATGATGGAAAAAGTATGGAGTAGAGGAGCTTACAAGCCAGGAGCGTAGGGCAAAAAATTAAGCCACAAAATAGTCGCAGAGCCAAGAATAATAGTGATAATTAATTACTCAATTGTTTCCTGTGGCTTGGAAGTTATATATAACCTTTGAGAAAATATGTTCATGCTATGATGTAAGACATTTATGCACATCTGAAAGTTTCAAAGGTAACATCGCTTCTGAAAGGTTTGTTTACGTCTGAGCATTTTTGATTTAACTCCAAGTGAATTGGTTTTATTATTGCTCAAGGAACTGTTGGGCGCAAAGTGCAGTAGTCTGAGGAGTGAGCCCTGTGAGAAGAGCACGCTGATCAATTTTTCTAGCCCTCTGACACAGTCGCCCCCCCCTCATCATATGTGATCACAAAGTCTCAGAAAACCAGGCTCCAAGTCACTCCCTTCTGCATCAAAACATGTGCACCATAAATATTTTGGATATTAAGGCAAAGAAAACAAGCTCATGTCTAAAAAATGTCAAGTAGCCTATTTCCCACACCATCAGGCATTGCAGAAATAACACACACTTTGGAGACATCTGTCTTTTCATCAGCTCTGTATTTATTTGCACAACAAGCATCGCAAATATGTCTAAAAAACAATAGGCTACAGCCATCCCGGGAGTCCAAATCATGGCCCTGCAACTAGGTCCTTAACTTAACAGGTCACTTAATGAGGAATTGTATGTAATGTGTACATTACAATATTCAGAACAAAAAAATGATCAAGGAAACTCCAACTTGATGGCTTGCTTTTATTTGCTGTAACATGCAATGCTGAGATGAATAACCAAACATAAAACTATAGCACTGTACTGTACCATGTAATCAGCAAAATTATAGCACTGTATAAATAAGGCATGCTATACAAAAAAGACATTGAGGCTCTATCAATAAGATGTACAGAACTATAGAGTAAAAGTGTTGTAAGTCTGAACAGTGTTAAATAGGTGAGTCACTAACTGAGGAATATATGTATTCATATATAAATATGCTTATTCTAGAAGGCAGTTAAATTATATGAAAAGGGTTTGATCATTTCAGATCCAATTTTAAAATTTTATTAGGCCAGATCAGAACTACATTTAAATTAGGATTAATTTTTCCTCTGCCATCAACAAACACCAGAGGTTCTCAGCTATAAAGGATAGACTTGGGCTGGAGAGATAGCTCAGTATAATAAGCACTTGCCTGGCAAGCTCAGGGTCCCGAGTTCAATCCCCAGTTCTAGGAAAAAAAAAAAAAAGAAGGATAGACACAAAAGTTTTAGAAGTAAATGGGTGAACTGTGAGACCATATTCCTAAATGAAATAAACCAGATACACACATGCAAACATCAGATTGACTCCCTTGTGTGAAAATTTGAAAGAGGTCTAAAATGCGTAACAAACATTGAGAAATGGGAAGAAACTTCAAAAGGATAAAGGAACTAGGACAGATGAAAGGGGAAAGAACAGCAGGGAATAGGGGAAATGCAAGTCAGTTATACTATTAGTATCTCTTACACCATTATAAAAGAAGGTTTGTGCTAATATCAGTTGGAGAATTTTTTTATACCCATATGTTGTACCTTGAGCACTACATTAAAGATCAACATGTAGTATGTTAACTATTGTTATTCTTCTATTATTTTGTTATGAAATTTTGTTTTATCTTTCTTCTATTAAAAAAACCCCAAACTCAAAACAAAACAAAAAACACAAGAGGTTCCCTTTGATGTTTCTTTAATTAGGGAGTTTTGCATTTTGACTGTTGAGAACAGGCATTATTCAGGACTGTTGTAAGCTCTGAACACTAAACCCTAAAATCCTTCTTGGTGGTTCTTTCTCAGGGTTTAAGGAGATTCCTCACATGCATGGCCTGGTCAGTAGGCAGAGGAGTACCCAGGAGTCTTTGTGAACCTTCAGAGCTCTTCTGGGGGTGGGTGGAAGGGGGAGGCAGCCATTACTCTACCTCAAGCTACCTTGGTTCCCCTGCCTGGACCCTTACTCTATTTACTCAACCCAGTCTCCTGGGGTCTGTCTGGTTTTCTCTACCATAAATCCCAGCCTAAAAAACATGAGCTGGAGAGGTCCTCCTCTCCTTTACTGTCATTGTTTCAAATACATTGTTCAATTTTTTAGTTGCTTTATATTAGAAGGTAAATCCAGTCTTTGTGACTCATCCTACATGGAAGTAGAAATCCTTTAAACTAGTAAATGTCCTTTTGTACTCATGAGAATGAACAGAGAGGACTTTTCCATGTGTCTGGTCCATGGCTGCAAATCCTCCAAGCAGTGAAACAAGATACTCCCCTTTGGGGACCCAAGTGTAGGACCACTCGAGCTGGGCAATTTTTAGGGGCAGAGGTCATAGCACCTTCAGGTTGACAACCGAACATGTCTGAAACAACAGCCCAAAACAAGATGGAAAAAGCTAGTTGACATCTTTTAAAATGATGATGATGATGATGATGTATTTAGTACAGGGTCTACAGGCTCTCAGTACACAGATCAGACTCATAGTGATCCTCCTGTTTTCAGCCTCCCAAGCACTGGGATTACAGGCATGTGCCACCATGCCCAGTCTCAATCACTGTCTCAGTGCTCCCTGGGGGTGGGGCCAGCACAGCTCGCAGGGGATTGAACCGCTGGTTAACATTTAAGAAGACAGAATCTTACTTTCATAAGACAACTCTGGTCTATACTTTCCCCCATGATACTACCTCAAAAGCTCACCAGTCACAACTCCTAGACTCCTAGGAGGGCAATATCCTGTGTCCTGTCACATGCTGATGGTTTGTCCCACAGGCCATTTCCTTCCCCTGGGCCATTTCCTTTCATCCTAGCCTATTAGCAGTGGTCAAAGAAAATCATGAATTCTTCACCTTAATATTTTCATAGCCCCTAATCAGACTCATTCTCTAGAGCCTGGTACTTGGTGTATGATCCGTGGACTACCAGCAGCAGCATCTGCAAGCTTAGAAAATGCAGAACTTCAGATCTTACTGTACCAGTGTGAGTATGCATTGTATGTACCAGTGAGAATCTGCAGATTCCCACGATCTGTACCCATATTAAAGTCTGAAAACTCTGCTCAAAAGCAGGATTCTGAGGGTTAGAGGATGAAGAGGCTTCAACAGGAAGCTTGGCCCTAGTACATCTATATTCTCAATCTTGAGCTCAGTGCTACAGGACTTTGGTCAAACTACTGCTTTGAAAACCAGCTTTGTAATATTAATGACCAAAGAGTGGGGAAGACCCAGAAAACACTGTAGGGAACTCCGAAATTTCTACATCACAGCTGGCTGTGGATAGTTGATTCAAACTTTGAAACGTCATTTCATTAGCACTTTAGTAGGACAGACAGTCTTGGCAAAAGACACGGAAGAATGTGTTGAGCAAAAAGAAACCTGATGTCTCATGGTGCATCTTCCCCAGAAATTCTCTGAGGCCATTGTGGTCTATTTCCTATTGGACTGCTTTCTTGAGGCCGATGACAAAGGGGGTGATGGTAGGGTGGGAAGCACTGTGTAGCATGAAGGCCCTGACTCTACCCTCAGAGGTTCTGTGTGTTTTGGACAACTTTACTACCCAATATCCTCAGAAGGTGAGGGGCAGAGAGACAAGGAGTGATAAAGGGGACACTGAGAATCGACAAGAAACTCACTGTGGATGACTGCCTCTCACTTAATAGTTCCACGGGCGTTGTGGCTACTGTTGAGTGAAGTTGGCCAATACTGAAATCTTCCACTTCAGAGAAAACATCTTGCTGCATGACTTGTAGGTGACTCAAGAGTTTTCTGGAACACACAGTTCTCCATCAAGAGAGCAGGGGCTGACTAGTATCACATACCAGTAAAATACTCATATATAACTGTATATTTATTAGCAAATATTGATAAAGCACCCACTATGTGTCTGGCACTGTGCCAGGAGTGAAAGAACCAGTTACTTCCTCAAGGAACTCAGGATGGAGAGAGCAATGACAATTACAGTGCACTCCAAACTCTTAGCAGAAGTTATCCTGGGAAGAGGAGCAACATCGGAGAGGAAGAGGGGGCCCTAGTCTTTTACCCTATTTCTATCTTACTTACATTTTCACAAAGCACACTGTGCTGCTGTGTGTTATTAGTATAAAAGACATTAAAAGATACCATTGGGGGGATTTTAGGGAGTGGCTGAGTTTGAAGACCAACAAGCATGTGGTTGGCTCTAAGTGAGAAATGATAGAAGCCAAAGGTCAGGGTGTCACTTGGGGGGCACAGATGATGGGGAAGTTGGAAATAAGGCTAGAAGAGACAGAGCGTGAAGTTGAAGGACTGGGATTCTGTATTAATGGCTGTGGAAACTGATTTGAAGAAGAGAGGATTGATGTGTTCAGCTCTGCACCTAAGAACCATGACTTCCAGTCACCTGGGGCCACTCTGCCCCTCAGCATCTGGAAAAATGCCTCTGCTTCTCCCAGTAGCAAAGTCCATTGTCACATCTTCAGGCATCTATTAGTTTCAGAGGTGCCCAGGTTTTTAGGGTCACTCACACCTCCTTGTTCCTGCTATTGCCCCAAGATGTGGGTTCAGCCCCTCTCATTGATGTAGCAGGAAGGCCCTGACACTACCCTCAGAAGTTCTGTGTGTTTTGAACAACTTCACTACCCAATATACTGAGGAGGTGAAGAACGAGGCCATCTACACAGGTCACTACCTGGAGATGACTTTGAAGAAACAGGTGAATTGGAATCACAGGAATGTGGGCCTCTTTCACCTGGGTTTTAGACGTCTCTCCTCTTAAAATGCCCACTTCTTCTTCTTCTAGCTTTGTCTTCTAGCTTCCATCAAGTTATCCAGCCTACCTTTCCTCATCCCCCCTTTTTTCTCTGTGATCCCTTCTGGTCATAATTCATAGAACAGTTTTATTTGATTGAATTGCTCCCTGACCTATCCTCAATAAGCTCATCAAAACATCTCTGTAAAAAATAAAGTGACAATTAGTTACAGTCACAAGATAAATTTCTTTGAATGCAACATGACCCTGGGACCATGCATGACCCCAGTGCAGGGCTCAGAGTTAGCCCTGAGCAAAGAAGCTGGCATATTCCTGGTTTGAAGGTAACTGGAGATTTTTTCTCATCCATTTATGCATGAGGTATTAGTTCTCTATCGCTGCTATAATGGATTTCTACAAACTTGGTGCCTTAAAACAGTGACACATATTCAATACTCTGCTAACCAGGTGTGACAGGGCTGCATTCCTCTGGCGGTTCTAAGGGAGGATCTGTTTCCTTACCTTTCCCAGGTTTTAGAGGCTGCCAGAATCCTTGGTTTGTGGCCTGGCTTCCATCTTTCAGGCCACTGAGATGATCCAATATAATTTCCCATTTCACATCCTTAGCTTAATCTCATGTGCAATGTCTGTTTTCCCCTGTATGAGCACATGTTCATTTACTAGTTCTAGACCATAGGACATAGCTGTCTGTGGGACGGGGCCATTTTTCTACCTGCAGGAGGGTCCATCCCATTTGTTCTCTAAGTAATAATTAGTTACAACTCTGAGGCCGCTTCCACTATGTAGCTAGCATCATGACACGATCTGTTATCTCTTTGTAAAAGTCGCTTTGTTCATTGTTCTGAAGTAATCCTGTCTCGGAAGTCTGTCACAGTTTAGCACTCCAGAAAATATGCACCTGGTGGCAGTTCCAGTACCCAGAATGCCTTTAGTTCAGCAAAGATTGCCCACGCCTGAAAAGATGGATCTTTTGTGGTACAAATACTCAGGGAGGAGGGGTAAGTCTTTTAGGTTATGAAACTTCTATATGTTTATCCAATTCAAATTATTTAAGACAGTAACTTTGTGGAGAATTTGATCCTTTGGCAGACTACAAAACCCCCCCGCATTCCCAGATGTCTGTGTCCCAATGTCAACACAGAGCCCAAGTCAAGGATATGCTGTGACCAGATAGCCCTGCTCCCAGTATTTGCCTTAAAAACCCATTTATCCAAGGAGACCTATACAAAAAGGGCCAGTGCAGCATAGTTTTCAGTAGCAAAAAAGTGGACACATAGGGCCGGTGAAATAGGTCAGAGGACTAAATGCCTGCTTAGGCAAGCACAGGGACCCAGGTTTGATTCCCTGCACAAATCCTTTGCCAGCCTCACCCTCGGGTGCACCCAGCTGGTCACAGACTGGGAGTGGTGGCGCATACCTGAGGAGGATCACTGAAGATTAAATAAATAAAAAGTAGAAACAATCTGGATTCCTATTGACAGAATTGATAAGTGAATTAAGAATAGATATTGTCTTAGTTTGACAACCCCCAAAGTGGAGTCTAAGGCAAAGCTACAAGTGCAGTTGGTTTGTGTAAGTCGTGACCTCTAATGATGGCAGGAAAGGGTGACAGATAAAGGACAATGCAGATAGAATTGAGGCAGGCCTGAGTGTGCTGCTCAGATTCACAGTGTCTCAGTGTCCAGCTGCAGGGGATGGGGTCAGACCGAGCCCCAGATTCGGGCTCCTTCAAGTTTGCCTCAGCTCTCCAAGGTCACTTGAGGTCAGGGCCCCCCTAGGGCAGTCACACCCAGCAACAAGCAGGCTGGGGTATGGAGCAGGCCACTGTGGGCCACCAAGAGCTGGTCCAGGAGCCACTCCAGCCCCTCAGATTTGCTTGCAGCCCTGCAGTTTCCTCCTGCCCAGCCCTGTGTTTTCACCCCTTCCTTCCGAGGTGCTGATTCCTAATAAATTCCTTGTACTGCAAACTACAGCTCAGCCTCTGAGATAATTATCCAACAACCAACCTCAAAGCTCAGTCCTGCCGCCATTGGTGAGGGCCGCTCTAGGGCCTGGGAAAGCCCGTCCTCCCATCTTTGCCCCGTGGCCAGAGAATACCCTGTCCTCTTCTGGCCTGTGGGCTGGGGACTCAAGAGTGCAGAGAGGTGTGCAGGTGGGTGAGCAGACCAAAGGCCAGGCTCAGAAAGGGCTATGAGCAGCAGGAAAACCATTGCTGGTCAAGCCGTGAGTCACAGACACACTGTACCAAGTGGAATAAATGGGTCCCAGAAGGGCACATGCACTAGTGTACAAGTTACAGACAAGGCTATAAACAGGCAAAACAGGGACAAATATTTTGGAGAGGGGGCCAAGTGTAGGAAACTAGAAAAACATCTGATCGATAGCAAATTCAGAAAAGTTAAAATCCCCAGCAAAAAAAGGCAAGGTGTGATGGCTTAAGGGTGTACAGAAGAGGACTTGACTATACATAAAATTTTATATGTTGTATGCCTAACATTTTTCACAATAAAAAATGTTTTGTTTTATTAAAAAAAATTCAAATGATCTGAAAGAGATAAGCATCAACCATTATGAAGAAAATGACTTGTTTCACTTTTGTTAAGTTGAAAATGTCATTCATTACAGATCTGATTAAAATTGAAAGCTCATAAAAGAGTACAAGAAAATGTAATGAAAACAAAAAAATAATAGTCACTAGCACTAGAGAGCTGATACAGTTGCAACTCTATGTTTTCATTGTAAAATCTTCTAATTTTTTTTTTTTTTTTAATGGCTGGCTCAGCCTGCCCTGGGGGTGGGACTGGCACAGCATGTGGTATCAGGGATCAAACCACGGCGTTTTAGATCACTGAGCCATCTCGCCAGCCCCCTCCTCTTTTAAGTTTTAACTTGAGCAGATACTGCTTTGTTTCCCCCTAAATATTGCTTTAAAAAAAATTCAGTCTCTGGCACAAGTGCCTGCCTGGCAAGTGTAAGATTGTGAGTTTGAACCCTACTCCCGCCAAAAAAAAAAAAATTCAATGTAATGCTCATCTCCATGGTCACTAATTCTTTTCTGGACCTTGCCTTGTTAAGCCTATGTTTTCCACTCTGTTTCTTATACTTGCATACAATTGTGCCCACAAACCTTTAATCCCAGTCAGACACAGGGGCCAGGGGTTCGATACCAGACCCACCCACCCATAAGGCAACCTGAAGCAGCCAAAAGAAAGTCCTTCTCAATTGTGCCTGCAAATGTCCCTTGCTTCTTTATCTTGTAATCATCTTCCCAGCTACATAATGTTCTCTTGTGTGGCTGCACAATTCACTACCTTGTTCTGATTTCAGACATTTGTGTTGCTTCTCTATGTTAGATATTGAAATAACTTTACGATGAATATACTCATAGAGGTTTTTGTTAATGTTAAATATAGCCTAAGCAGCAATCCCAGGGGTGCAATTACTAAGTCCAAGGGTGTGACGTGCCACGTGGCCTCTCTGAGTAACACACAGAGCTCTTGCTCTCTCTCTGACCATGGATGTTTGCTTAAAACTCTGCGGCCTCCCAAATGTCTAGGACTCCTCGCTTTAAAGCCATCTATTTTTATATTTGTTATACTGAGATGTTAGGAAGGTAAAAGGAATGACCCCTGACAGCAGGTTGGAAAATTCCAGTTAGCTCAAAGAAATTCCTATTTTCTGAGGAGACTGAAAAACTGAGAAGCAAGACTGAGTGGGTTTCTAGTCCAGGCCTTGCCACTGCTCAGCAGCATGGGCTCGAGAAAGTGACCAGCCATGTCCAGGCTGCAGCTTCCTCCTCCTGAGTGTGTCTCCCCTGTGGGCTTGTCCTGTGGCCATGGCTGACACGTCCTAGGGGATAGGGGATGGGAACTGCACCTTATTCACTAGAATTGGAACCCCATATAACATGGGGCGCAGCTTCCGGAGGAGAGGGCAGGAAACCCCACTTGCTCACATAGCTTCCTGGGGTCCAAGTGGACACCATCATGAGGACTTGGGTGTTGCCTTCTGGCTGCTGTGCTTGGTGGCTATGCTGCCAGTAAAACAGAGGAGCAAGGAAAGAATAGGAGGCACCCGCTTTGAACCCGCCAGCCTGAATTATCTGCTTCAGCCCCAAAGTAAGAGGAACCTCACTGTTTATTGAGCAGCTGCTATGTCCCAAACATAGCATGTGCAGTTTTTCCCCAGAGAAGATGTTAGGGGTAAGATTATAGGGGGCACCGCTGCTGGCAGAATGGAGAGGAACCCACACCTCTAGGAAAGGGATCTTTAGAACTGTCTAGTTAATCTCTGCTTGAATCTTATTCCTGGCCCTGTGGACCTGACTCACCGTCTTCATCTGTAAAATGGGGAATTGTTGTTGCAACTGGGAAGAAATGATTTGTATAAAGCACTTGGCCCAAAGCAGGCCTCTGGGGGCATCTATAATTGGTGATGTCTCTGGGTCACGCAGCTTGAAACAAGCAGAGCTGAGATTAGAGTCAGGCCCTGCAGCCAGAGCTCAGGCCCTGTTGCAACATTATTCCGTTCCATCTCTATGCGCATGCCCGTGGTCTGCCTGTTACCGGGAACTTGAAAAATACTTTTACAGTGACTCAACTAAAGGAGTCTTCTGGGAGCTTTGCATTATATCCCGATTGTTACACAATTATGAAATCCCTCTCTCCACTCAGCTGGGAAGGCTTTCCCTTTTGTCCAGGAAACTGCTTTTGGTTAGATTTGGTTTTGCTCTAGGTCTGGCATTGAACCTAGCACTTTTTCCCTGAGCTACATCTCCAGTCCTTTTTTTATCATTTATATTGATATAGAGTCTTGCTTAGTTGCCGAGGCTGAGCTCCAATTTTTGATCCTCCTGCCTCAGCCTTCCAGAATTCTGAGATATAGGTGGACACCACCATGCCCAGTTTGTTTTAGATGTGTAGTTGAACAGAACAGTAAGCTAAGGATGGAGACCTTGAGCCAGCCTGGACCCCTCTGCTCCTTTGAGGATGAAAGAGCTCCCCCAAAATTGCTGGGGAACTGCACAGGATGAAGCAGGTTCAGGGAAAGTAAAGCCTCCAGTCAGAGCCTTGCGGATGTTCACTATGCCTTATTGAGCCGTTTGGTTAACTGGTAAAGAAACTGAGGCCGTCACACTGGTCATGACTGCTCCTGGCATCCATGTCTGACACGAAATTACTAACCACTCTTGTCTTTCTGGTAAACAGTATTTGAGGTTTTACATCCATATGAGCGATCAAATATGAAAACATCACCGGCTGCGCAGGTAAATTACCACCTTGCTGAGTAGCCGCTGCCTGGAGTGTGTTGCGGCTGGAGCAGCTTGGTTTCCATCTTAAATGTGAGATGCCACAGGTCCTACAGGCACACCAAGGGTCGGACGCGGGACAGTAGCCCTGCTGGTCCACCTGGCAGGAATGCCACATACTTATGTCTTCTTCCTGGGCTAGGTTGAATGCATGAGCTGCTTCTCACTCCTTTTTGCACACGGCCCTTGCTTAACCCATCATGCTAAGAGGCTTTCAATCTGGTCAAACAGAGTGGCAACATTAGCAACTGAAGACCTGTCTTAAAAAGAGTTGACTTTAAGCATAGCTGGGTAAGCTGCTTCAATGTCCCAGGCCTCGGTGTCCTTACCTAGGCAGTGGGCACAGTGACACCCACCACCTCCGGTCCCGTGGCTCTAAATACAGCTCCCAGACAGACCCTTCCGCAGCACCACTATCTCATCCCAGTTCTGTCCTGAGCTGTAGACCTGGAGGACTGTCTCCTGGAACCCTGTTCTCTGGACCTGGACTTATTGTTGTCACTCTGTGTGACTTGGGATATGTCACTTATTAGTACCTACTATGTGCTGGACGGTTTGTGGGAATGTCGTCTTCCCAGCACCATAGCCATTCTAAGACCTCAATAACCAGTATGTCCAAATGGGTTCCTCCAGTCTTTCTCCCAACCTGCTCCTCCCCTCCCCCACCCCTTTCTATAACACCACGATTTCTCATTTACCTGCTTGGGCAAAGCTCCCGGGGGCCCCAACCCCTCTTCTCTCCTGCTCCCCTATGAACCCACCAGACTTAGCTGTAAAATCCAGCCAGAATCTGACCAGTTTTTACCACACACACTATTTCTATGTAATTCCAGCAATCTTTTTTGACCTGGAACCCATAGCCCCCTTTTTCAGAGTAATAAAGTGCAAAGGAAACCAATCATATTGAAACAGTACCCCCAAATATTTTAAAGAACACATTTTTTCATACATTAATAGATGTGCTTTATGATTATATGCTAAATGACAAGTGACAAAGTAACTCCAAAGGAGCAATACATACAAGAAATATTCTAGACAGCTGCGGGGACTTCATCTAGCATGATAGAAAATGTCCACCTGTGATTTCCCTCGTCACCCAGTCACAGGCTTTGCCCTATCAGGGCAGTCAGTTGTCTACAGTTATCTTCAGAGGGAATCGCAAGCTGAGTTAGGGGTCAGTGACAATAACAGTGCGCCAGAGCTATGTCAGACGTGCAAGAATTCAGACCTGGCCAAGCGCTCCGATGGGGTCTACACGGCTGGCATTTCCAGCCCAGATGCTGCAGCAGCCTCCTGACCTCAGGCTTCCAATCTGGCCTCCCGCAGCCCAGCTCTAGGCGACAGGCCTGGAAACCCCTTTCCCGTGAAACAGCTCTCTGCCTCGGAGCTCCTAGCTGCAGCCCTCGCCTTCGCAGAAACCCCGTGGTGGTGGGGGGGAGGGCGGGACTAATTTCTGCCACGCTCCCCTCCCATCTGACCGCAGCGACTTTCTTGGCCCAGTGCCGCCCGGCTTCTTCTCTTTCTCTGGGCCTCTCTTCCAATGTCCGCTCCTCAGAGAGGCCTTCTTTGATCCTGACAAGGCATCTAACAGCCTCTCCCTTCTGTCACTGTCCCCAGCCCAGCTCTGTCCGCACCGCAATAGTTCCTGCAGGCATTTGTGTCCCTCCCGACTGTCGCCAGGACAGGAGGACCTTCCTTAACATCACTGCAGGATGATATAGAGGGGCTGCCTCGTGGGCAGGTGGGTGCAGGGGTACTTTCACCTGAGGTTCCTGTCCTGAGAGAGGTGACAGGAGAGGAGGGACAAGAAGGACTGGTGCTCTCCCTGCCCCCATATTCAGCTATGGGTCTTTGAGTGAGAAACTCTAATATGTTGGTTAGAAAAAAAACAGATCTTGTTCTCAGTGATTTTGCCATTTATAAAACATTTTAGTTCTCCAATTTAAAAATGAGAAAAGTTGGGCTGGGGAGATAGCTTGGTGGTCTAAGTACCTGCCTGGCAAGTGCAAGGACCCAGGTTCGATCCCAGGTACCACATGCCATGCTGGCCCTAGTGCGCCAACCCAGCCACACTGCATAGCAAGACACTGTACCATGCAAATAAGTAAATAAATAAAATATATTTTAAAAAAATAAAAATGAGAAAAGCATTTATGATTTTTTGTTTGTTTTGTTTCTGTTTTTGAGAGAGAGTCTCACTTTGTAGTACAAGCTGGGCTCATATTTACCCTGTAGCCCAGGCTGGCTTCCAACTACTAGCAATCCTCCTGCCTCAGCCTTCCGAGTGCTGGGATTACAAGTACCCAGTACTGTGGTAGATTCACAACTGGCGGTCAACTTGTAACACCCGGCTGAGCTGAGCCAACCCAGCGTGCTGCTGGGTGTGGGAGGCCCAGCTGAGGGTGGCTGCCAGCAGCATCAGAGACAGAACTGGAGGAGAAGGGGGGCTGTTAGTGAAGCTGTCGGAGGCTGTTCAGAAGCTGTTGTGGAGCTGTTGGAAGCTGCTGGTTCTCTTGGGCTGTTCTGCTAGAAGACATTGTTGTGCTGGCTTTCCTAGTGAACCTAGCTGATCTTGTCAGAGGAGGAGCTGGGGACCTCCGTGTTGCTGAGAATGGCTACCGTTCACTTTGGGGAGCTCTGGTCCTCACCCTGAGCATGGCCTCCTGGCTCCAGAGAGGAAGCTGGTGCACCGCGCAGTCTCCCAGAGAAGTTTGTCATGTTGTCTTTCCTGATGGGGACTCAGCCGTCATCGTTCAACTCTGTTGCTGAGGACGGCTGTGGTACTTTTTGAGAGAGCTCTGGTCCTTACCTGAGTGTCGCTTCCTGGCTCCGATTCAGACTCCTCAGCCTGCTGGCGCACATCCTTCATCCACTGATCCTTGGGCCTGCCCAGCACAGGTCTGTGAAACAGGCCTGCATGAGACACTGCTGTGGGCTCTGGACCTCCAGCTGAACTTGTGAGAGGCATTGCCATGGGCCCTAGGCCTTTGGCTGGATTCTTTGGTGGGTAGTGTGCGGACAGATTTCCTGTACTCTTTTTTATGTATGAGTCTTTGGGGCACTACTATAAAATAATACTATAGTTAAATGACCTGTCTCTTGTTTCCCCTTGCAAAACCCCGACCTGTGACAAGTACCACATCAGCTCTGACTTTCAATAGGCACAGATAAGAATAACGAAGCCCAAATTGTTTTAGCCTTTTTAGTTATGACCAGATGAGTGGAGAAACACCAGGGAAAATGGGAAAAAGACAAACTGATTTAAAATTATAAGCAGGCAGTTGAGATAGCTCAGCAGACTAAGCATCTCTTTAGCAAGCACAGGGACTGGGGTTTGATCCTTGGGGTTTGATCCTTGGCACCACGTGCCACACCGGCCCCACCTCTGGGCTCACTGAGCCAGCCACCAAATTCAGGAGTGGTGGCACACGCCTGTAATCCCAGCACTGGGGAGGCTGAAAGCGGAAGGATCACTGCGACTCCGAGCTGCATAGTGAGACCTTGTACCAAACACATACAATTTTAAAAAATTAAAAATAAAAATAAAACTATATGCAGAAGCTGAATATAAGCAAAAACAGCTATATGTGCCAAGGCAGAGATGCGAGAGTACAAAAGAGGCCACTACAGGGACATACACGCCACCTTGCTGCCTCGTTAGTGTGGCTGCTAAAGATTTTGAGACCCCTTGTCTTTCTTTGTTTTTTGTTTCGTCTTTTAGAATTTGAGGTTTTGTTGTTCTTGTTTTGTTACCAGGAATCGAACTCGGGATCTCATGCTTGCCAGGCAGGCACTCCACCACTGAGCTAAACCATCCCTGCCCTGCTTGCATTTTGATTAGCGCTGGCACCCACAGTGTTGTCGACTCTTATATACCTGTCCTGTCAGCAGTGTGACCCTGTTACATGGCAGGCTCCTATTTCCCACCCTTTTCTTGAGGTATCTGGGCTTGAACCTCCAGCCCCAGGCCTCAGGAGGCAGAGGCAGCTGTCTTTTCTGAGTAGCGTCATAGTGCCAGTAAGCACATCAAGCAAGTGACAGCAGTCTGCCATCTCAACTCGCAGCCTCCTTCGTGTCCCTGTATCTATCAGCCACAGGAACAAATGTTTAGATAGGACTGAGGACTTTCAGAGTATGATGATTATCACCTCTAGTGGCCTCTCTATAGTCCTACACCCAAAGGTAGGTGCCATCCAAGGGACAGACAGGGAAACAGAGGAAGAAAACCTGAAGCTGCTTGCCCCGGGGCCTGAGAGCAAGTTTGAGCAAGTGGAACCGAGACAAGAACCTGGGAGAACCTGGGCCTCCTGCCCTGTGCTTTCTACAGACCTCCCCACTGCCTCCAGAGAATCGCTGAGTCTCACCAGGATGCCGACTGAGACCCCCGCTGATTGCTGGGAGGTGGCTTCTCTTCTCCTCCTCCTCCTCCTCCTCCTCCTCCTCCTCCTCC
>PVKN010008349.1:0-25261 GCA_004027915.1 Capromys pilorides
TGCTTTGTGCTCTCTCCCCAGTAGTGCAAGGAAAGCAGCAGGCAGATCCCCACCATCCACCATAGGCCAGACACCTCCTGACAGGCGCGCAGGGGCCAGGGAAGTGGAAGATGCTTAGGGCTTCATGACCGGAGAGAAAGAAACCTGGATCTGAGACTGGAGCGGGGAAGCAGCAGTGGGAGAGCAGAGGAAGGGTGCGGAGGATGAGGCAGGATTCATCCCAGAGGCCTCCTGGCAGGCCAGGCAGTGTCTGTAGGACACCTCTGGAAGGTGGGAACGTGGCAGCTGGACTCGCTGCACAGCCTGCAGCCTGGGGGCTGCCTTACCCACAGCCTCCCTCCAGGTGAGAGGAGACCCGGGGTTCTGCAGGGAGGGATGTGAGGGGTCTGGATCCCCCTGGATCAGGGCACCCTGTCCGTGTGGGTGGCGCTGTGGGACCGGGTAGGGTCCCCGGGGGAAGAGGCCTCCTCATTGGGCTAGCATTTCTGGTAAGAGTGATGCCCAACACACAGGCCTACTCCTGGAGTAGTAGCACACACAAACTGTGTGCTTTTCTCTCAAGTACAAACTTCAGATAGACAGAACTTCCAGACCAGAGGCCAAGTGTTACAGGGAACAGGAGCAAGATATGCCAGAGCTGCACCTCCTCGAGGGGATCCCCTGGGGTGGCCAGGGAAGAATTTGGCACAGATCAAGCAGAGTCTGGTAAGTGGGTGGCAAACCCACATATCCCAGGGGAGAAGCGAACCCGCTGCTTGTCCCAGCTGTCCTTGGGCCCCCGGCTCCCGCTCTGGAAGCACCACATGGGCCTGAGTCAGCATCTACAGTGTGTGGGGAGTATATTCCCTGTGCCGCGTTGGTGCGTGAGCACGTGTCTCCATTCTTTTCTTCTCTCCCTTCCCTCCCTTCTCCTTCCCTCTGTGCTAGGGTGTCCCCCACATTTGCAAAAGATCTTCTCTCTGTTCACCATTATCTCTTTCATTTTGCTCTTTGTCATTTTGAGTTTGTCATGTAAGAGAAGCCTTGTGATACTAAGCTTGTGTGTCTGATTTTCACTCAATATTAGGGTCTTGGTGTACATTTATTTTTCCCACAGATGACTCAAATTTAACCTTCTTGGTAGCAGGGACTCCACTGTCTGCCAAGGTCACTGTCCTTCTGGTGATAGGCCCGTAAGCTGCCTGTAGGATTCAGCTCTTACGAGCTGGGCTGCTAGACACACAAGTGCGCCTGGACCACTGTGCTACAACGTCTTGACTCTTACAGGAAGATACGTGCAAAGAGTCACTGAGTCTAATGGTGAGTGTGTGTGTGTGTGCAAGTGTGCACACCTGTGTGTGTCCACAGTACCAGAGAGAGCATTGTTACTCACACAAAGAACAGGAGGAGTTTTATTGAGAAGGCTCAAAGATTTGCAGTGCGCCTCCCTCTTGGGGCAGCATGTGAGCAGAGACAGTGGCCACTGCTGAGAAGGTGTAGTGCCCGGACCACAGGACCCAGTGCCCGGAGGTTGGAGCTCAAAGGCAGTGGCAGGTGCACAGTATCCATGGGGGGAGGGGGCTGAACCCGAGGCTCAGCACACCCTGAGCTGTTCTACTGCTGAGCTGCATCCCCAGCCCACAGTGCAAGGAAATTGGACTCAGCCACACAATTTGAGACTGTACATCTGCAAGTGTTCTGGATCTGAGCCTATGGGTCAGGTCACCCCGTTCTATTGCATTTTGCCTTCAGTTTCTAGCACTGTGCTGTGAGGCAGTGATGACAGCTTTCTTTCCCGTTATCAGCTGTTCTGGGAACTCAAGGCAGGGCTTTGGGTTTGGTGCCAACCCGTGCCTTAAATCTACCTTGGATGGCGCCCACAGAGCGTCATCAGGCTGGGACGCAGAGAAGAGAGAATTACTCAGCAGTGAGAAATGCAGGGACCCTCGAAGGAGGGGGAAGCAAGGGCCTCGGAGTTTCTGTGCAAAAGAAAAGGAAGACATTCTTGCCCACAAATAAGGGCATCTCAGGACCAGAAGGAAGGAGGAAAAGAAGAAAGGAGAGAAAGATGGAGGGGCGGGAGGAAGGGAGGTAGGGACGTGAGGGTTTTCAAAATTAAAGAGTTAAACATGACTAAGCATAACTTAAATCAATGGATAATAAAATAATTTATAGATTTTATAATTTATAAATTATAATTTACAGATCAAAATATTTTTTAGTATATGTGTATCATAAAATTTACCTAGTTTAAGTAAAATTCAAGATTTTAAGGCATTTATACAGTTGTCTGAGAAGTTACACAGCTCACTGTAAAATAGTAAGAACTTGAAATTAGAATCCAGGGGAGGAAGGAACTCAGAAGAAGATGCAATGCAGAAAACAAGCTTTTGAAAAGAAACCCTTGAAGCATCTTTGGAGGAAGTAGCCTTACACTTCCCACCTTTGAATAGAAATGTAGGGAAAAGGCCCTTCCCACTTCTTCCTCGCCACCTGGCCAAGTAGGGCTTTCCAAATTCCCTGGAAGTGACCTTTAGTTCAGATTTACTTTCTGTCGTTTGAAACTATCTTGACCACATGTGCCAAACTCATTGTGGAATAAACCCGCAAAATATCCAGGCTGAATTTCTCTCCTTAGCATTGTACCGCACGGCGCCACAAGAGGGCAGCACTTGAACAAGTACAGCGTGCCATGGATGGGTTGCTCCCAAACAGTAGTCAAAGAAAGAAAGGTACACGTTTTAAAACCATAAGCCGAGAGCACCGTAAAAAGACTACACAGACGCTTTAAGTGCTTGCTCAGTCCGGGTGCCAAACTTAATGAAAATCTGGGGTATTTGTTGGAAACCTCAGTTCTGGACCTGTGTGTGCCTGAGGACCACGCCGTCTGCGTCCACGGGACAGGGCTTCCAAGGTGACCAGTGGCGGCCAGGTGCAACACAGCCCACCGGGCTTTGTAGGAATATCTTCTTACTTCTGATTTTACGTAGGTAGTTCCTTGTGTGCATTTACCAGGGGAAGGCGAGCGGCACTTCTCTTTGCTCAGAAGTTTGTTGTTTTCTGGTTCTTCAATGTCTTTTTTTTTTTTTTTTTTTTCCTACTCTATTTTCAAGTGCTGGGGATCAAACTTAGAACCCTGCGCTTGCCAAGCAGATGTTTATGCGACTGAGCTATATAAACCTGGTGATGTCTTGTCTTTATAATCTTTTTCTGAAATCTTCAGTCCAAACATGTACTGTCTTAAGTGATGTGAAGTGAAACACGCGCACCACGCTCGGCATCTTAAGTGTATCAGTAACGCAGCCTGAGAGCTATGAGCAGTGCCTGTCCGTGTATGTTAAACTATTTATTTGTGACTCACTATATTAAAGCAATTTCACTACAATCTAAATTTCAGGTTTATCCACTTGAACATTGTAAGAGAATTTCGGATGCACAGAAGAATTGAGCATGAAGGAGAGGTCTTTGTGATTTGCTTTTCCAGAGTGCTTTGCACCTGCAACTGAACTCACGCAAGCTTTTCAGGCTGTCCGCTTCCGCCTAGCGGTTTGCATTCAGTGTTCCTCCACGGTTCCACAGTTGATAGCCCATCTATTTTATTGCCGCATTCCGCAGCACGGCTGGTCCCTGGCGTGCTCGCCTGCGCGCCTTCCGAGCGAACTCCCGGTGACCGTGAGGACAGCTGACTGGAGCACTCGCAGGCAGGCTTCCGCGTCCGCGTGGAAAGCAGCTCCTGGCACGAGGGCGGGTCGCGCTGCAGACCGTGCCCAGCTTCACGGCCACTGCATCTTTGCTCCCTTCCGGGTGGCTGCTCCCTCACGGTGAACGGCGGTCTAGAACTTTGCATCCCCCTCAGCGTGGCGTGGCTTCTTGAAAGATCCGGTCAAGTTCTGTGGCCACTTTCCTACAGAAGGAGGGGTTAGCCTTGTTCTTCACCGGAAATGCGCCCCAGGGGTCGGCACTGTAGGGTTAACTTTTGGTGTCAGCTTCCCTGTTGCTAGGGAAACATACCTAAGGGCCATAGCTCCAAGGAGAGGCTTATTTGGGCTCAGGATTTCAGTGAGTCCAGCCCAAGGCTGGCGGGCTCTGATCCAGAGACAGCATGGCACCAGGTCACATCGTAAGAAGTACCCCTGCACCCCTGCTCCCTGCGGCCAGGAAGCGGAAGGGAGGGGCTGGGGCCAAGAGCAGGTCCTGATCCCCGGGACACGCTTTCATCTAGGCCTCACCTCCTATATCGGCCCCTACAGACTCAGCAGTGGATTTGCCAGCAAGCGCAGCGCACAGTGCTGTCATGGTCAGTCCCTCCCAGATACGCGAGACCTCCGGGGACCTTTCAGGCCTAAAGAATAGCGCTGTGTTCACTGGGCGCTCCTTAATCTCTTGCCCTGGAAATGCTGCAGGGCAGAGCTGCGACGCTTCCTTAACTAAAAGCCCTCGGCAGGCAGGCAAGCCTGGGGGCCATCCCTGGGAGGGAACCCCAGCCACTGTCTCCCAGATGCCCTCAGTAAGGATGACCGCCTTCTTATACCGTTGCGTGGGGTCTGAAGCTGGTAGCACTGCACACAGGCACAGCTACATCCGGGCTTAACAGACGTGAGCGTGTGTGACGTACCTGTCCACCTGTGATGGATAGAGAAGATGTCACTGCTTCCCTGCCCCTCCGTCTGCCAGTGCCGGTCAGAGATTCCTGCCGTTCAGCAATGCTCTGGCTTTCCCGGAAGCTCATCCGGTGACCCCTGGCGTGGCGTGACCCCCGTCCCCTTCTGCTTCCTTTCACCTGCACCATATTGTGAGGCGCTGTGACTGTTCCCTGTGGCTCATCGGAGGCGGAGCTTCGTACTGCCATCATATTCTACTTAAAATCTGCTCTTCTCATACATTTAGTGACCAGCAGGGATTTTATTTTCCAGAAGATTTGGAGGCTCATGAGGATCAGCAGTGCCACAGACCGTGGGCTGATGCCCAGTGGCTGGCACTTGCCTGGCTTTCCCTCGTGCTCTATCCTTTCTAGTCGCCATCCTGGTCTCCGGGGCGTGAGGAACAGGACGTTGCTCTGCCATTCTACCTGGAGCTGTCTTGCCTTTCTGAGCCCTGTCTTTGAGTGCTTACCCACTCTTTTCCCACCATCCATTTTTGCCTTCCTGGCAGTAGTTTTGACCATAAAATATGAACACACATACGCACGCACACACACATGCACACGCACATACATGCACATGCACACACACACACACACATGCACACACACATTCTCCAGCAAGTGCATAGTCCTGATCCCTCTATGGAGGCTATCATTCCCACAGTGAAGCCAGCCTATTAGCACCATGCTTGTAGTTTTCGCTTGTCTGGAACAAGAGTCTGTCCATCCTTAACCATTAATCATTGCTCTTATAGGGGAACAGGTGCCATGTAAACGAAGACCCCAACTTCCTTAAATTGTGGGTCTTGTCCAGAGCTCTTTGTCTGAGCTCTCACTGCTGGGCTCACCCGGGGACATCCCTGCTCATTGTATCTCCCCAAGTTTCTTCTGCCACAAACCTCCTTGAAGTTCCTGTCCTTATTCCTTGTACAACCACATGGAGGCCCCAATAGTATCTGTGAGGTTTAAAACTGCCAAAGCCTCAACAAACATTAATCTTGGGTTACACATACTCTCAGAGATACTTTAGGACAGGCGTCACAAGACCTACTCGTGCAACCAGCAGCCTCTGGTTCTAAAGGCACTTTGAAACTTCCATTTTTGTTTCTTATCGCATACAAAAGACTTTAAGGAGCTCACAGGATGAAGGATTTGAGATTTTAGTGTGGCCCTGGCTATGAGTTACCTAAACCAGAAAGTATCTGTTCTCATGACCTCAGTCCTCTAGCAAAGCTCAAAGAAGTAGAAAATGGAATGGGCACGACCAGAATGTGAGAAGAGAAGAGGGTGTGGAGGGGCTGGTGTGTGTGTCCCAGGCTCCCGTTAGGAACAAAATGTCCTGGCGCACTACTGCATGATGAGGTGGCTGCAGACGAGCCCCCCATTGCTGCACATCTCAGAGAACCTAGAGGAAGGATGCCTTTGCTAAAAGGAAATCACTGTGCATGTCCTAACTGGAGCATGCGCAGTGCAAACAGGTATTGGAACATACCTTGGTCCACTGTAAACGTGTTCAGCTTTTATGTATTGACTAAAATGAATCAAGGTAAGAGAATAAGAAAGGGCAGAGGGCTCTGAGGCTGGTATTTGTCAGTGAATATTTCAGTGGAAATGAATAGCGATCCTCAACACAAGTCTATGCGTTTACCACCAACCAATATTGAGAAAGGTGCCAGAAACATTCTCTGAATAAAGACAGTCTCTTCAGTAGGTGTTCCTGGGAAAACGACACTGACAAGAAGAAGCCACACTTTGACCTCTGTCTATCACATCATGCAAAACTCAATTCCAGTCAAATCAAAACCTAAATATAAGACTGATGCGTAAACACATTGGAAGAAAAGTAGGCAAAGTACTTCAAGAGAGCCGTGCAAGCAACAAGGCTTTTGTGGAAAAGACTCCAAAACCACAGGCAAAAAACGCAAAATAAACAAGTGGGGTCACTAGCCCACTACGCATCAGGGGAAACAGAGGAGTAAAGAGATAACCTGAAGGATGGACAGAAATACAGCTGTTTGTCTGATAAGGAATTAATATTCAGAATATAGGAAGGACTCAGACCCTTCACTGACTACAGCATCAACAGCAATCTGACTTAAAAGTACGCAAGTGACCTGAAGGGGAGCTTCTCAAAAGAAGACAGAAGTGGTCAGGAGGCACAGGAAAAAATGTTCACAATCACTACGTGCAACCAGAACCACAGAGAGGTACCTTGCTACTCCAATCGGAATGGCTGTTATCAAAAAACAAAATGAACAACACATTTTGGTGAGGGTAAGGAAAAGACTCCTTATAAATTATTGCCAAGGGCCAGGGGAACAGCTTGATAGTCTAAGCACCTGCCTGGCAAGCGCAAGGACCCGGGTTTGACCCCCAGTACCCAATGCTGTGCCAACCCCATGCCCTGCTGGGCACTGAAACCAGACGTGGTGGCACGTTCCTGTAATCCCAGCACTGGGGAGGCTGAGACAGGTGGATTACTGTGAGTCTGAGCTGTAGTAGGGAGATCCTGTACCAAATAAATACATAAATCTTAAATTATTGCCAAGAATGTACAGTAGTACATTACATGAGCAGTACAGAGACTCCTCAAACTTCTACCAAGGATCCTCAGGTGATCAGAAATTCCACTCTTGGGTACAAAGCAAAGGAAATGAAATTACCACGTAGATCCCAGCACTCCACGTTTGTGGCAGCACTGTTGGCATAGATGAGCTACGGAATCTGCTGAAGTGGTCTCTGACAGATGAAAATTGGGGCAAGACACAACAAGTGCTATTTGTCTTGCATTTGTAACAAGAATAAAACTCCACAATACGTGGCAAAATAGAGCTGGAGGGCATCATGCCAAGTGAAATGAGCCAGGTAAAGACAGGAGCTGTGTGCTTTTGTTCACACGTGGGCATTAAAAGCTTCGATCTCACTGAGCATGATGCTCTACACCCGAAATCCCAGCAGTCTGGAACACTGAGGCAGGAGGAGCACAAGTTCAAGCCCAGGCTGGACAGCTTAGCTAGTTAGTGAGACCCCATCTCAAAAAGAGGTTGGGGCGGGACTGGGGATCCAGCTCAGTGTGAATACCCAGGGTTCAGTCCTCAGGACCACAGGGAAAAGACACAAACAGAACCTTGGTCTCAAAGAAGTGCCGAGTAGCAGTGACAAGAGGATGGGGCAGGTGAGGGGCACTGGAGGGCAGTCAGGGAACAGGGACCGGGGCACCAAGGAGTGCCTGGCAGCTCTCTTTGCGGTCCCAGTCAGGAGTTTCCTCCTGCAGCAGCTGTGACTTCGGACTTGGGGCAACCAGGGTGATAGTGGCTGGGGGCATCACAGCAGGGACAGGAAGAGAGCCCACAGGAAAGGCTGAGAGCAGAGGAGAGGGAGGCCTTAGGTCCCCTTTCTGGGTGTAGAAGGGGCTGAAGGTGGCACTGTGGTGCGCAGGGGAAGAAAGGAAGCCCGAAACAGCATGGGCACACAAGCGAGGAGACCTCAGGCTATGCTGAGAGAGCACTGCCTTCAGGGCCGGGGACGGCGTTTCCAGCCTGGGGGGTCTCCATGCCCACTTCTCCATGCCCACTTCTCGCCCGACTCTCAGGAGGGCACCTGCATGCCCATGCTGGTTTCCTGCCGCTGCTGTGAGCCCTGGCCAGCTCTCACGTCTGCCTTCTTCCAGGGTCACAGAGACTGCCCCTTCTTCTCCGCACCATATACACAGCCTTCCCCGTGCTCACCGTGGCCCAGGAAGTTTATGTTTGTGAGCCCATGGGAAAGTTGCTGGAACAGTAATGGGTGAACTCCAATCTACCACTTCCAGTGCAACTCATGTTGTACATGAAAACACAATCATATATCTGGCTTGGTGGGGAAATGAGAGGGTCCTGGGTCCACCCACGAAACGGCTATCTGGAACAAGGGTCTTGACGCAGGACCAAACCTGGATTTTATTCATCGGCGAAGAAGGCAGTGGCTTGAGGGTGGGTGACCCTGAGAGTGACAGGACCTGGCTGAGTGCCATGGGCTGGGTGAGGTGGAGGCCTGCACTCACCTCTGCAATGGGCAGAGGAGGATCTGCAGAAAGAGCAATCTGCATGTTACCAATGGGATGGCATCTGATGCTCTGGGGGTGGTGCCTCAGCTCTGAGGTGTCACCTTTCAATCCCAAGGACCTCACAGCCTCTGTCTTGAGGCTCCATCCTCATCCTGCCTTGTCCAGCTCACACAAGCGAGCTATGGTTGGGACTTCCGGGGAAACAGTGCCTGCTATCTGCAAAAACCACCGCCAGCACCTAAGCTGGACCCATATGCGTTGCCAGGCATGAGGCAGAGCCCTAGCCAGCTGTATACACAGAAATGCATGGAAATAGAGTCAGGCTCAGCCAACATGGGGGCAACTGCTCTTCCTCCAGGGACAGCCCCCCGGGGGCCCTTCAGCTAGGGCTCCTCTGTGACCCCAAGTCGCCCCTCGCTAAGCAGTGCTGTGGCCTCCGAAGCCTTGGTAGTCCCACAGCCAAGGAGCTGGGTTTGTGGAGCAGCAGGGCACTCCTTCCTGACTGTGTCACTCACCACACCAGCTGCCACCTGCACAGACTGGGAAGCTGGCACCCGTGGCTCAGCCCTCCACGCCTGGAGTCGGGACTTTGTCTTAGCTTCTCCAAGTGGAGTGGGGGCGGGAGGTGGTTGCCCAGCTTTCTCTTCAATTCTCTTTTCCCATCAAACCAGTGTGGCTACCAGAGTCCCAGGAGTTGTCTACGGGATGCATCTTCATGACTCTAATGGTCAGTGTAATAAAAGCAACAGCGGACGTGACCGCATTTAATACATGATTTAAGCAAGCCATTTCAGGCATCATCAAAGTAACCCATAGCTAGGAGAAAGGATTTTGAATGTTCCCAGCACCAAACATGATGACTGTTGAGGCTCTGGAAATGCTATGTTATCCTGATTTATCATGACACACAGTGTACATGTGTCAATGTTTTAGACAATGCCCCAAGAGGAGTACAAAATTGACATGTCAGTTTTAAAGGAAATGAGCCACAGACATTGGCAGATCGCAGGCTGGCCATGTCCCACTGTCCGTTCATGCATCGCATGCCCTCCCCCTTCCGCTTGAGCCCAGGAAGCTTCGCAGCACTTCATTTGCTACCCTATGAAAGGTGACGAAAGAGTTTCTTTAACTAAATACTCATAAGTCTCGCTGGAGTGCTTGGATGGAAACTTCATTGAAACTTAAATTATCATAACCTTTGCATTGCTTCTCAGCCCAAACTGCTGCAATTGGCGGTAGAGAACGCACCCGCATCTTTCTTTTCATTTTTAATTAGCTTTTGCGTCTAATAATGAATTAATGTTCATAGGCCTGCAGCCCTCTGGGCAGCCCTATTCAATTTCACTGATTTCTGTGTGGAGTGGAGCAGCCAGGCGTCACTACAAGTAAAAGGATTCCTCCGCGTCATGAGCCGTATCGACAGTGCACGACAGAGTTAGTAGAATTTTAATGTTTACCCCCCTTCTGTCTAGTAATAGAACCATAATGAACATGCTATTCACATGTATCCTGGAGTTGCAAATCATTAATTTCCTTTTGAATGAATGAACCCAACCAAAGCGATGTGATACCACATGGTCTATTGGATATTTCATGCACCTTTAGCTTTTCAGGTCAGAATCAGTCTGGTCCCACACACTTCTTTTTGACCTTAGGAGCTGTGAATTGATCACTGTGGAAAAGATGACCTGCTTCTAAGTGGCAGCCAGGGTGGAGCCACATTGATGCATTGGATTATGACAACTGATAGTGATATTTCTGCTTATGTAGAAAGCCATTTGCTGGACCATGGAGATTTTGGAGACCTCTGCATGCAACAGTGAATTATGGTGCTGATGTGAGTAAGAAATGCTTAGGGGATAGCTTCATGGCACAAGTGCCTGTCTGGCAAACGCAAGGTCATGAGTTTAAACATTGGTCCTGCAAAAAAAGAAAAAAGAAAGCAAGAAAGAAAGAAAGCAAGAAAGAAAGAAATGCCTAGTAGATTGGGTTAGCAGAGTTTGGGTGTGCCTGGATGATGGACTTGTGGGGAGGTGGGGATATGAGTGGTGCCAACCAATAGGCTTGCAGCCTGGGTGGAATTAAAAGGGAAAAAAGAAGGAAGTCTTGCTTTTTGTTTCTTTCAATGAGTACGAGGCCTCACTACCACAGATCATGGCAGACCCTTCAGCTTCCTCATGTGGGCATACAGGGGACTCTGCAGCGAGCCCCAGTCCTTTGAATCTTGGCTGCATGCTGCATTCTCTTGTGCCCAGCTGGGCCTTCTGCAGGGAGCCATCACGACCCTCCTTGTGCATCCTAAATGTGAGAGCATTAAAACAAATCTGCCTCTCCAGTGGACCTGACTGCTACACCCTGTCGGATCCCCTCTGCCTTCTTCTGAATGACTCCATGGTTTTCATGGTCCCTGCAACACAATGCAGCACCATGACAGCACTGTGGACTTGACTGAGCTACTCGGGGAGTTGGCCAGTGTCCCAGTGTGTCCTCTGCTCTGGGTTTCCCGGGCTGAAGCGCGAATACCAGTCTATGCCAGGACTGGCATGGGAGATGAGGGAAGTCTACATGGGGTGTCCTTCAGCTCCATGTGGTGGCACTACAGACACTGGTACCACCATGTTCACCTTTGCCACTAGCCTGGTGCTGATGAGGGCAAAAGCTGTATCTGTCTTAGTCCCTCTCCCTCCATTGCTGATTGCAGAGTTGTACCTTCCCTTTCTGCTTGCTGCTTTAGGAAAGCAGCCATGAGCACAGCACCTTCACATATCTAACAGGGAACCTGTCAACATCTCTGTCAACATCCTTCTGCCCTTGACACCAACTGGTAGCTTGACAGAGCCTCTATCTTATGCATTAGAAAAAGAAAATATCTTGTTCACATGTCAAGCACCGGGAGGGAGCTGCCAGCCCCTGGGCATCTCTGAGGTGTGCAGTCCTCCCTGTGCCCCCAGGCCTCTCCCACTAGCACAGCACCCTACCCCGGTAATCCCCCCACCCCCGCTCTCTGCACTGCCGAGGGCAGCGCCATGCTGATCACAAGGCACATCACGCAGAGGGAAGCGCAGTGTGCTTTCCATTCTTCATGAGTGAACAGTCCTCGTGGGAGCTTGTGATGTCCACTCAGTGGATTCTCCACTTTCTGGTCTCATGCCCATACAAACAGAATAATGACAATTCCGTCCCCCACCTCTGTTCTTGGCTTTATTTATCATGGAAGAGGCTGTGAGATGAAGCGTCGCGGCCGGCTGCTCCCTGCATCTAAGCAGGGCAGGGTCGGTACGTGTGGCTGCTGCCTGAGCCGAGGTGGGCATGTGGGCAGCCCTGAGGATCGGCAGTCAGGGCAGAGCCGGCTGTAGGAATGAGCTCTGTGGCAGAGGTGTTTGCTCAGGAAAACCTGATGCAGCCCTAGCAGAAACAAACTATCACACAAATCTCCAAGGGTTCAAGGCCCGCCCTCCACAGAAGAGCTACTCAGGGGCCACAGAGGGCCACGTGCAGCCCTGCGCAGCAAGAGTGGGGTGTGCTGGCACCATGAAGGAGAGTAAGAGCTCTTCAAGGGAAATGGCCTCCGAGTGGGAGTGGGCTGCAAACTGTACCTGTAGTTTTTTTTTTGTGTCATTGTTTTCTGTTTTGTGACAGACTTGCTACATTGTCCAGACTGTCCTTGAACTTGTGATCCTCTTGCCTCAGTCTCAGAAGTGCTGGGACTGCAGAATGCCCGTGGTGACCAGCTTCTGCCCACATCTTTGACCAAACCCAGAGACACACTCTAAGGAGCAGACTCAGAGGCTGAGCAAAAGACCAAGCACGTGAGCCAAGACAACAGTGCTGCCCTAGAAACAGAGTTTACAGTGGAGATCCAGTCACTGCCCTTTCAGATAATTACTGCAGTTCACCCTGTGTACCTGGACTAGGAATGCTATGGCATGTAAATATTTTCATAAAAAGAATGGGGACAAATTAGAGACAGACAAATCAATTTAAGTACAATTGATAATTTTATTTGCTATGAGGGTTTTAAAGTAAGGGTCAGTGAGATAGCTCAGTGAATTAAGCACCTGCAAAGGCAAGCACAGGGACCCAGGTTTGATCCCTGACACCACATGGTGTGCTGGCCCTGCCCTGGCGCTCTGAGCGGGGCACTGAGACCAGGCATGGTGGTGCACACCTGTAATCCCAGCACTGGGGAAGCTGAAAACAGGAGGATTGCAAGGGGTCCGAACTGCATAGTGAGACTCTGTACCAAATACATAAAAATAAAATAAAATTAAAATAAAGTAATTTAATCCCTTTATAATAAAGATCATTATTAAGCAAACAGCTTCCAGGGAAAATTTCCCTGATTGTCTCTTTAGATTTTCATGGCGCGTTATTGGTGGTGGTGGATTTAGAAATTATGAAGCCATCTGTGCCTCCTTACATGTGTGCATATTTTATTTATGTCTGATTTGCATCGCTCTCCTGCAGCTGCTCAGGCTTCGCACATCTGCCTGGGTTTCAAGGCTGCCTTCAGCAGGTGATGCCGGCATCACCAAACATTCACCTCGTTGCTTCATGCGTTAAACTTCTTCTGAGGCAGATTTGCACCTGTTGGGGCCTGGCATGAGTGAGCGTGGGGTTCCCAGCCATGTTCCCATGTCTTACACTTAGGTAGGTACCATGCCTGTGCCCCAGGAGGCAAAGAGAAAGGGCACTGCAGGCCACCACATAGGCAGAGAGCCAGTCAGCTGTCCTCACAGGCGCTTGATAGATAGCGGGCATGGAAGGTCTGAGTGAAAATTCAAAATGTCCTGGGGCAAAATCACAGATCTCGCTGTTTGGGGCCAGAGCCTCATCCGGAGGTTTAGTCCACCAGCACCCTTTCACGGTTGCCTTCCCCACGTACCAGCCTGTGTACGCTTGCTTGGTAGGGATCGTAGCTCTTTTAGCAGCCTTTATCTTGAACACCACATCTCCAATGCAATATTGCCTGCAATGGTTCTTCTCCTAAGCAACAATCTTGCAGACAGACACAGGTTGGCTGTACACCTGGCTTGCCTTAGCTCTCCAGACTGGGGAGTCTCAGTCCCTTCAGGGGTTGACCCTCAATCTCCCCCAAGCCTCAGTGCCACGCCAGGGGTTACACGTTAAAGGTAAGCTGTGCACACACGAGCTTCACTCTGTCTGCATGGAAGTGGACATAGGAAACTACTGACCATCGGACCACGCTGTTGAGGGGCGCTGTACAGGAACAGTGACTGCAGCGCACTTGTGGGTGAGGACCATGGGAGGTGACTGTCACCCACAGGGGACAGAAGGCATGGGGTCCTGCAGTGAGGACAGTGGAGCAAGAATTTGAGGAGGATGAAGAGCAGGAGTGAGAGGCTTCGCCCTCCCTGCTAAAAATCTAAAAAGAGAAGAAATAATCCCACCATCCAGCCCCACTTTTCTTAAAGGATTATCATTAGAAAACTTCTTCCTTCATAGCTTCAAAGTGTCCCCCATATCACTCACTGGAGAGCCTTCACTAGTCTGTTTTGCACCTCAGGGACATCTCCTTCTGTCTTTGACCTGGGAGCGCAGTCACCTAGGACCTGAGTTGCTCACCTCCCTGGGCTCTGTGGAGGAGACCTGAAGCCAGGCGCGTCCTGCTCCTAGCTTCCGGTCCTGTGGATGGAAGAAGCTCTCTTTTGGTTTGTTCATTTGTTTTGAGACAGGGACTCACTATGCAGTTTAGGCTGGCCTTGAGCTCACTTTTGTAGCCCAGGCTGGTCTCAAACTCACACTGATCCTCCTGCCTCAGCCCCTCAAGTGCTTGGATTACAGGCATGCGCTGCCATGCCCGGCTTTTTATATGACCCCAGTTACCCAGCGGGGGTTTGGGGAGATAGCTCCGTGGCACAAGTGCCTGACCGGCAAGTATAACGTCGTGAACTCAAACCCTGGTTCCCCTCCCCCCCTCAAAAAAATTAGCTGTGCCCAGTTACCCAGCGGGTTTTTCTCCTGCTATTCAACAGGTGACATTTCTTTTGCTTTCAGAACCTCGTGCCGGATCACCTGTCATGAGCATCGAAATCTGGCTGAAGGGTTACTTAACAGTCACAGCTTCTCCACCAATGGAATGGAGGATTTCTGGGTTGGGCAGACATTTTGCCTTAACTTTTATTTCCCGAGAAAAGGCTAAAACCTGGGGGAATCTTTGTGAATTCTTTCTTATTTTTAATGTAGCATGAAGGGAAGAAAGTTGCTCTAGGCATGTTTCTGCTTGTGGAAATACAACTTATTTTGTAATGTGCGAACAGAGCAAGCTTCTCACCTGTGGAGAAAGAACAGGTTGTAGCACTGCTTGTTTGCCGCCACTTCTGGCTTCTCCGGTCAATTTCCTTGTCATCTTGAGTCCTGTCCTTGGGCCTCTGGGGCCACCATGAGTGACTAGATCAATATTGCTTCACCATGTGCAAGCTGGGCCCAGAACAGCTCAATCAGAATAGTAATATGTAGGCCTCTTCTTTGAATACTGATTATTTTGGGACATTAGTGGAGTTCGTAACTCTGTCTTTGAATATTTTCATCAAAATTTCAGATCATTATTGAGATCAGCAATTTCTTCTCCATACTTTCCTTAACTGGCTAACTCTATTTTTAATGGCTCCTGTAGAAAAATAAAATTATCTTCTCTCAAAATAACACACACAAATCTACCCAGAGCTTTATACTTTTCAGTGTTTGGGCATCCAAATCTTTTCACAATTTTGTTGTTATAAAAAAGAGAAAGTAGTCACAAATACGTACAAATTTTTAAAACAAGTTAAGAGCAAATAAAATATATTTCTAAAAATAGAATTATCTTTCCCCAATTCATAACAGCATTTATATATTTTAAGAAATCATATTAAGAAGCACTATATTTTAAAAAAATCATTTGAAGAATATTCATTTTCAATTAGACTTTTATGTTAAGCACTTTACTTTTGGTTCAATTGTGATAAGCCAAATTACTTGGGCTAAATTGCTTCAGCCTAATCATACGCTATTTCTTGACACAGTGCCTCGTGTAGCGACTACCAATTAATTGAAGTAATCTTAAAAGGTTCTTTCTCATTAGAGAAATTGTCTTTAGGGATCAGTCCATCATTTGCTTAGAGTTTTGTAAGAAAAAACAGTTTGGTTTGGAAAACAGTTTCAGACACATGGACCCTCCCCCGCACCCCATTCTGCTGCTTGTTTTGAAATACTCGGCCTGGAGCGGCCTCTAGGCCAGCAGTGCAGACTTGGACAGACACTTGGGGTGGCAAGCGTTGCTGGTGAGAAGCCTAATAACTTCCAGTGTTAGGAAATCATTCCTTCTGAGAAGAGGGACATGCGCAGTGAAAGAGAAGTGAAAATTTACTGGAGCGAATTGTGAGCTATAATGACCTTTAAAAACGCTCTTTCTTCTAATTTGAATATTACAAGAAACGCTTTTCCTCCTTAAACATGAATTGAAAGCTTCATTTTCTTGTTGGTTAAACAATTCTGTAGTTTTTAGGTGGACTAATTTATACCATAGAGTAGTTAGAAACCCCAAGGCAATGTGGCTTCAACCCCATCCACATTGTTAATTTGGAGCACAAATACCTGCGGTGCTTCTTCATCCCGGTGGCCACTAGATGGGGACAAGAAGTCGCTGGCTTCTGCGTCCAGCAGCAGCTAAGAGCAGAGCGCTTTTCTTTCAGGGACCTGGAGGACTGTGACCTCAAATGCTCACGTAATTGCAAGCCACCTCTCTAAAAGGAGACGGACGATCCTCCTCCCGGCTCTGCTGCTCTGCGTTCTGGGTGGCAGTGGCCGGGGCCCATGGCTCTGTGTCCTGCTTCATCCGCTCTTCCTGAAGAAGAGCCTCCGCCTAAGCACCGCACACACGGGGCGTGGCAGGGAAGCCGGAAGAGGCAGAAGACAGAGTGCTAAGGCCCGGGAAGGAAGCCCTGGGCTTTAACGTGTCCAGAGTGAAGGTCAATTTTGATGTCCTGTCCCTGCTGCCAAGGAAAGAAAAGAACCACGTAGAATTGCTGGGGCGTTGGGGAGGGAGATGGCATGGCTGCTCGCATCGTGAGAACAGCACCTGACCCTGCCTTGTGTGCGGCGCGCTGCTGGGGCCAGAACTCTCAGTGCCCGTGGAGGGGGGGGGGTCCGAAACGCGTGTGGATCGGGGTTTCAGCCAAGTCTAATAATGGATCGCCTCTACTCGCTCTGATTTCCAGAGCAGTAAAACCTGGGGTATTTTGCATAAATATGGGCTTCATAACAAAAAATGTGATTCTTGAGTTTTTATATATTAAACATTGTGAACATCATTACTGCTTGAGAAACTGTACTTTCTCCCCAGAGCAGACTCGTCTAACCTTGCTAAGCATGATAATTTACAAGCATTAAAAACATTTGTTGTGTTTTAAGCTTGGCGATTCAGTCATTCTGAAGCTCAACTCCCCTAGAACTTTAATCAATAAAACATTTCCCTGGAGCTTCTGAGTGATCCTGGGTCTTCCATGTCCTCTTTGACAACATCATCAACCAGGGCAGGCAGAGGTGTTTGATAAAAGAAGTAATCTTGCTTTCAACAACAACACTGGGATGTTCGTGTAATCCATAGGTTGCAGTTTGTCCACGAACCTTTCTAAGTGGCAGCCTTCTGAAGCCTTTCACAGTCACTCCCGAACAAGTAGTGGGAACCACAGCCTATGGTTCTGCACAATTTTCCAGAAAGTGGACACGGGTGTCACATTTTGCTGAGCCCCCTCCAGTGCCTACCTATTCTCTTGCTCTTTTGTGGTGACAGAAGTTCTCACCAGCTCATTTATTCTCTGAGTGAAGAACACGTCACTCAGCCCTGCCCCATAAGTCAGTGCAGCTCCTGGGTACAGTTCCAGGCCACAGAAGATGGAAGCACTGGAAAGAGTTTAAGGACATGTGTGTGAGAGAAAAGCATGCCTGTCTTTTCCTCCTTTCTGCTTTGCCCAAACCTCCTCCTTACCAGCTACAGCAATTCTGGCTGGAGTTGGTTTTGGCCCAGCAGGTGCATTTGGGATGGGAAACAACTCTACTCACCTGAGAAACCCGTGTTTGGTTCCCCAAGGGCATCACTGAGGAGAGAACTGGTGGTGCGCATATTAATGCTAGACTGTAGGAAAAAGAATCAATTTCTGTCTTGTATAACTCACTGTTAGTTGATCTTGTATGGGTTGAACTTTCTCTCCCCCAGGAAGATAATAATCTATTCCAGATTTGCTTTTCTGTCTGTTACCCATAGGACCAACTCAAGCAACATCCAGAAAGACATTCAGATGCTGCAGCTTCCTGCTGAGGCCCACGAGTCCACTGGTTGCTGGTGCAGCTGAGGGGCCACGATTTAACTTTCTGCTTCTGGCATTCCTCAGAGTGGCCCCTCAGCGGCGATTGCTAGCATTGAAACCTGTTGGAAAACTAGGAAGTGTTCCGTTCTGACTTCTAGCCCCTCTAAACTCGAATCAGCCACTTTCTAACTGCTGGGATAAAGTAGCCAGCACCAACAATTTAAAGGGCAAAGGTTCATTCTGGTTCACACTGGCAGTGGGGTCAATCTGTGGGTGGCTGTGGCTCTAAGAGAGAAATGGCACAGGGGACAGGCATGGCTGATGAAAGCTGCTCTCGCCATGGCAGCCAAGCAGCGAGGAGAGAAGGGAGAACCCAGGGACAGGAGTGCCCCTTCCCAGGTCACACCCCAGTGACTGATCACCTATTCAGACCTGGCTCTGCCTCGGAGGCCATACAACTTCTGGGACTCATTGTAGATTGACACCTTAACACAAGGTGAAGCAGTGAAGTGGCCAAGAATCTTCTTGTGATGGAGACAGAAAATCTTACTGAACCCCTTTTATAGACAACGAACCCTAATGGAGCTTAGCACATAGCCTGCATCCACGCCTGTATGGTTTGCTTTCCCAGCACTGGGACAAAGCACCTGACACCCACAACCTGAGGCAGGGGCTTAATTGGTTCAGGGACTTACAAGACTTCAGTGGGCAGCTGGCCTCGAGGTAGATATGGCAAGGTGGAAGGACCTGGTGGAGGAACACAGCGTACCTGCCCAGTTCCAGGAAGCAGAGAGAGAAGGCAGGAGCTGGGGCGTCATTCCACACCATGTTCCTGGGTGCCCACCCCACCCCAGCTCCACTTCCGCTCAGCACCTCAAGCCCTGAGCTCATCCATGGAAGAACAGCAGAGAAGCACAGCACTGCCACCACCTGATCGCCTTCCTTTCACATGAGAGTTCTGGGGGACATTGGAGACCTCAACCATAACAATACAGAACTGGAGTGCCATTCCTATCATGGGTCCCCTGGGAAGCTCACAGAGCAGAGCTATGGAGTCAAGTTCAAAATGTGCTGTACTTTCTGTTTTTTCTTTTTTTTTTTGCAGAAATCTTTTAATCAATCAATTGTGGGATCAAACCCAGGTTCTCCACATTGTAGCCTTATGACTTTGGAAATGTACTTAGGGTCTCACAATTGGCTGACACATCTTATCACTGGGTGAATTACAACAGGTAGATCATAGCTATGAAGATTAAATGAAATAAAGTATATAAGGTATTTTAGTGTTGGACTATCTCCAGTGCTCAGGTAATACAGATACCTGTAGCATGTTATTTGTCATTTCATCATTTTGATGTGCAGCTGCTGATGTGTCAGTCTGTATGGGGAGACTCCTGTGAGCCCTGTCAGGTCAGAGGTCTAATGAACTTTTCAAAAATCTTATCCCAGGAAACAGCACAACATGCAATACCTAGTTAAAATGTGCTACACATTCCTTCTGCTGAGGTTGTTATCACAGGATATCTGTAATTCTAGTCTTTTAGGTGTTCACAGATTAACTCAACCAACCTTGCTTTCAATCAATTTGAACAGTCACTCTTAACACCCACTTTGACATCTAAATTCCCATAGTTTTAAATTCCCATATGACGGAGATTTACTGTATGATGTGGTGAGTCTTGAAAAGTGATTAAGCATTGAGATGGGAGGAGGAGAGGTGTAAAGTAAAAGAAAACTTAGGTCTGCCTGGAGAAGAAAAGGACAGTTTTGCCCATTGTGATATGTTGAGGAGCGTAGCATTCATCTTAGAGACAAGGGGAATTAAATCATGATTTATTTTGAACAAGAATGTAATATTATTAGTTTTACTCATGAGATTACATGGCCATCACTGCAGTAGGTGGCTTGACGTGCAAGTGAGGCAATGGGAAATTCAGTCAAGAACATTCCACTTGGAGCTCTGGTCAGGCATCCGCTCTCTGGCCCCAGAGAAGCAGCCGAATGATGTTAGCATAGGTTGAGACACACTGTGCTTTCCTACCCCATCTGTACCAGAAATCAAGGTGGGGGCTGTGGGCTGGCTCCTTTTGAGGACCTGTGTGGCAACCGAGTGCCATATCCTCCTCAAGCCCTGCTCTTGTTTCTGTCCTCAACATAACTTCTGCTTCTCCTGTGGTTCCATAGTGAACACATTTCAAACAGCCCTCCTCCACATCCTGGTTGTCACTTCAGAGCCCAGGCCACCTCCTGTGGTTTGTCACATGTGCAACCATGAGCAACTAAGACTGGCTGAGATAAGAACAAACATTGTTCACACTCATCAGCAAACAGCAGGCCAGGATGCCTTAGAAAGAGCAGCTCTAACCTTCAGGGAACTCCGGACGGGAGAGACACAGAGGGCAAGGCATCTGGAGGTGGAAGCTTTCACTTCACTCAGTGAAGAAGGGACTGGTTGAAACTGGAAGTCAATCCCACATGTGGAGCTAGGACAGAGCCACCCAGAGAACAGGGAGAGCTCCTCCAGCCAGGCAAACAAGCTGTTCAGCTCTCAAACAGGCTGCTAGTCAGAGAAGTTGAACCTGATATCACCCTCCTGTGTGAATAAATGAAAGCGCTGTGGTTCTTGGGCAGCTCTTTCCCTCCCATCATGAGAGAGGGCCCTGCCCAGCCTCAGCTTTCTCTCAAGTCTTCCGTTTTGCATCTTCTCACTGTTTTTCCCCCAGAACCATCAGGTGCTGTGCTGGGTCATGGCTCAGTGAACTCATCCACAGAGGGAAGGAGAGGGAAGGCAGAGGAAGCCAAGGGTGAGTCTATTCGCTTCGTCGGGTGAAGTGCTCTTCTTTGACCAGTTAGATGCGTGGCTCTTCACATTAACGCTTTGCTCTGAGCCACTGGGTTGCCTGATCAAGGATGAAGTGCTCGCAAAAATGACTTCCCTTCTTGTCACTTAATATTTTAAATCACCCACTGGCTAACAGTGATCAAAGTCTGAGTGTACTGACAATGACGACACTTTCATGGAGGGCATGATCTTGCATGAGAGCAGCCTTACTCAGTGAATACACTTTATGTGTTTCAAAATATTCTCCTGCCTCATCATTCATGAGCCACAGAGAAGTTCCCCACAGTGAAAAACCCGAGCACACTCAGCCAGCCAATAGCAAATCATAAAAAGAAAAGAAAATAAAATAACCACAGCAGGCACTGGGGAATAACACATGGCCATCTGAATTCTTGAGTAGTTTCAAATCATTTCTGGGCAGATTTTTTTAAATAATTGGTTTTAATTTGCAGGGGCGAGCGCTTCCCTTGTGCCAGCATCTCCTCTACGCAGCTCCTGTGCTGCTCACTCTGTTCTGTGCCCCTGGAACTGAGTATTGCACATATGGGCAGGGTCTCCTTTTAGGGTCATAACCTGGGGGAAGGTATCACAGGACAGGACAGGACAGCAGACAAGAAAGAAGGGAGAAGCCACGCCGACCCTGGTGCTGAGGGACCTGCCCTGGGGAGCCCCTTCCTAGTTGTCATGGTGTTGATCCATAACTGGAGGCTGTGCTTGTTTTTCCTTCTGGTCACCATGGCAGTTTGGAGAACGTATAAGGTGGTTTCGATTCACATGCTGCTCGCCTGGGATTGCCCATCAGTGTCCTTCCAACATCTAGCTTTGATTCCTTGTTCTTCAAGAAACTGTAAGGAAATACCTTGGGCTATTCAGAATGGCTACTACAATTTGCCAAGCTCTCAGTGTAGAATTAGCGAGATCTTGTAATGAAATTAATGTGCATCTGGCATTTTCAAAAGGCCAATTTACTGAAAAGCATTATTTATACTTCAATAGTCACTTCCTTAATTAATGAAATTAAAATTTTGATAAAAAGCTACCCAACTTAAAATTGGACAGCTTTTCCAATTCCTATAAAATTCAAAACTTCAGTAAAGGCCAAGAACACTCCTTCGGAACCCACTTAGCAGATGTCAGCAAATACTAAAAAGGCCACTGGAGTCCCCTCAAAGTGCTGTTGGCATGAGGTTGGATAAACAGATTAGTGTAAGTGAACAGTGAACCAGTTGGACCTAACAAAGTGGAATGCTGAAATGCAGCCCATTAGCCATGAGATATTAGATAAATGTGGCATTTTAGTTCAGTGGGAAGGGAAGAATTATTTATCAAATGGTATGGCCTGCTGCTTTAGGAAAGAGAACTCTTCTGGCCTCTGTAGGAGGCAGGTGTCCACGAGTGGCCTGTGTCTCCCTGTGTGATTGGACAAGAGGGGATGACAGGGTAATCCCACTGGTTTGGGTGACAGGGTAATCCCACTGGTGGGGGTGACTTCTGGCTGTGGAATTCTTCACATGTCTCCCAAGAAGCCTAAACTCAACACTGTAGGAAAACTAGGAGTCACGATTTCTATTAGGTAGAAGAAAGACAATCTGATCTAGTTTAGGCAGCAATTGGCAAAATGTGGACTTACGGGGCCAGGGGAGAAAGCTTAAAGTGCTGAAGGTAGCTGGAGTGAGAGGTGACAAGAAGGGGAGACAAAGGGTCCAGAAAGCCTGAGAAGGGCATGGTCATCAGAGAGGCAAACCTGGGGAAACCTGGCTGCCTCTCCCAGTGCTCAGAGCCACGTCCTCTCCACCTCACTGTGTCCCTGCAGATGCATACAGACATCTCCCCAGGCGTCTCTTCTCTCTCTGTTGGTGAGCTACAGGCACTCAAAAGGTGCAGGGTTGGGTTTAGCTCCCACCGCATCCCCTGCTTGCTCCTTTCCAGTTTCCAGAACCAGTTTTCCTTCTACATTCTGTCCCTTGTGGTGACTTGCTGGAGCCCAGCAGGTCCCCAAGAAAAGACTCACCAGGGGCACCTAAGATGGGCCTCAGAGCCCAACCCCTGCACACCAGGCAGGAGGGTCGCTCCTCACCAGACCACTGCGGTGTCGGCAAACAGTGGCACCAGCTGTTGGGACCGAGTTCCTGTCTGCAGCACACAGTGCAGCTGTCAGGTGTCTGAGGTGGCAGATGGGGCCCAGCTGGGATGCAGGGCTCAGGACTCTTTGATCAGGATGAAGAGAGGTCAACCGTTTCACGACAAAGACTTATGAGGTTCGGCATCTGTTCAAGTTGCGTGACGTGCAGCGTCTGTAAAAACACAGGACTCAGACAAATCTGAAACCTTGGTGGACATCGGCATCTTCATTTGACACTGGGCCCTCTGTGCATGTTCTGTAAGTCTGTTAGGACAGGAAAGACCTGGGAGGCAGAGTTTTCCTCTCGTATTTCTCTGATTACTCTTGCTACAGTTACAGCGATGTCTCACCACAAGAGTTTCTTTCCATGATTCTGGCAATGACCAAATTGGTGTTGAACACAGTCAAATTCAAAGGTCAGCTTCAATGTTGATCTCATAGGGAAATTTGAATCAGTTCCCAACCAGAACCATGGGAAGAGTTAAGAGGCCCCACAGTACTGACACTAGTATTTAGCGTATTCAAGATGAATACTCCGGATGAAATGTTTACTCTGACCCTGTTTTTCATTCTCAAATCATTTTATCCTCAGAGAAGTCTCAGGGTTATTAACAAGAACTCAGAGCTTTCAGCAAGGTTAAGCAGTTTTGTCAGATTTACACACATGAGGAGTAAAAAATCTGTAATTTGAATCAAGTGTACAGGACTCCAAAGTGTATTTTACTCACCTTATAATTCTTATTGAATTGGCTCAAGGACTAGCTCACACCAAGAAAACAAGGGACGTTTTGCTGGTGCATTTTTACCTCACCTGTACCTTGCTTCTGTGCCTGTTTTCTTCTTCTAGTTGGAGGAATTAGCTACTCTATTTTTAATGGCAGAAACATCACAAATTTTGTTACAAACATGAATTTATATATTCAAGAAGTTCAGTCACCTCCTGATACAATAAACTCAAGGAGAACAGCACTCACATACCATCCTAAAAGAATTGAAAGACACAAAGAGAATTTTGAGAATGAAAGAGAAAAGTCACTTCTCCTATATAAGTGAATTCCAGTGAGTCACCTAGAGAGAAAACATTCTCTCAGGCTTTCACAGAGAGCAAACTGATCAAGCAATGGCCATGACTCATCCAGGTGGCTGACACTGACAAAAGATCTGCAAGATGCTGTACTTGGTTTCAAAGTAAACCTTGAAGGAATTTGACTGGCCTTGAGAGATACAAAAGTTCCACGTTTTGTTATACAGGTCTTGCTTTAACTTTCCCTTAATCACCTAGCAGAAAAGTTTAACCACAAGGCATAAAACGTAAAGCTAGATTAGTATGCTGAGCTGTATAAGGCTTAAGTCAACAGCTTTCATCATTGCCAGTTTTGCCAATAACCCACTGTGATTATGGAACATTGGATTATGTATACAACTTCTTTCCCTGAGTTCAATGAGAAGAAAATTTTTTTTGTACCAATAATGATTAGAAAAATTATCACATCTACACGCTGTGCTCTGTATAACTACTAGGAGGACAACAGTATGCATTGTATCAAATACTAGAAATGTACTACTAACGTGTTTTGAAACTGTCACATTATTATTTCTTATTAAATGCAATAATAATAATAATAATAATAATAATAAGTGAACTCCAGTAAAATGAACATAAGTTGTTATCAATAATAAATGAGGAGGCTATAGAATGACATCTGCAAATGTTAGAAGAAAGAATTGTCAACCAGTCATGGATCTTATATCTGTAAAAATATTTTTGGAAATGAAGGTAAAATACAATCTTAAATGAATAAAACTGAATTTAGAAATATGTTTCTTAAAATAAACTTGTTTGTATAGCATGTTATATATGTTGTGTGTGTTCATGTAGAGAAATAAAAAAATTATTAAGTATAAAGCCTGATGGACAAGTAGCATCCATGACACTAACCTATGTACCACTCAAAACTCCGCTTCCCCCTCAATCACTGTATCTTCCTCCTTCCCCACAGTTATAACTAGGCTCATTTCTGACATCATGAGTTGTCTTCACTGATTTTGATCTTTACATCAGTGGAATTGTTCCTGTGTCTTTTACTTCAATAAACATACACCATTTACTCTACTTGTTTGTTTAAAGATACTTGGATTGTCAGGCATGGTGGCTCATGCCTATAATCCCAGCACTTGGAAGGCTGAGGTAGGAGGATCGGTGTGAGTTCAAGACCAGCCTGGGCTACAGAAGTGAGCTCAAGGCCAGGCTGAACTGCATAGTGAGACCCTGTCCCAAAAAGACCAAAAATAAATAAATATATATATATATATATATATAAAT
>PVKN010008350.1:0-25262 GCA_004027915.1 Capromys pilorides
TCCTCCTCCTCCTCCTCCTCCTCCTCTCTTCTGTCTTTTTGAGACAGGGTCTCGCTATGCAGTTCAGGCTATTCCTGAGCTCACTTTTGTAGCCCAGACTGGTCTCGAACTCACACTGATCCTTCTGCCTCATACTCCCAAGTGCTGGGATTACAGGCATGTGCCACCATACCTGGCTATTTTATTTATGTTTCTTACTTTAAGGAGGTGCTAGGAATTGAACTCAGGGCCTTACATGTATTAGGCAAGTGCTCTACCACTTTATCCTTTCAAGTTTTACATTAAAATGTTACATTACATTGGCTGTCACAAAGTATTAAGTATTCTGAGTTTATCACAATTTTAAATTATTGTAGCCTGCCAATTTAAACACTGCAGGTATAGTGCGACATGTGTATAATGCCAGCACTGTGGGAGGCTGAGGCAGGAGGACCCTAATTTTGGCTAGAGTGGGTAACCTAGAACTTAGTGATATCCTGTCTCAAAACATGCATAATGAATAGGGACACAGTCCTCATGTGTTCTAATCTCCAGAACCAGAAGTAAATTGGGAGACATAAGTAATCTAAGGATATAAATTGAAAACTTCCATTTGAAAATCTCAACCTTGTGATGTTCACTAATACAATATTAACTTTGGTTGTTGGTGTCCTTACAGATACATTTTTTTAAAACTTTTTTTGAGACAAGATCTAGATATATAATTCAGGCTGCGCTTCAGCTTGACAATCTTGTCTGTTTCCAGAGGGCTACAGTGATTGGCATCAGTCAGCACACCCCGCCAGATACGCATCTTTATTTTGTTGTTGTTGTTGCTGTTCTCACAAACATTTCTCGTTTGAAAAATTACTTTGTTGGACAGAGTCCTAGATGTAGGCCTACAATATTAATAAATATGCGCTTTTGAAAGTATATGTTGGTACATTTCCTTTCCCCTCAACCACAAAAACAAATCTGCGCCAGTATGCACACACAGCAACAAATATAGAAAAGTGGTAACAATATACATGATCAGTAAAAAATTAGAAAGTTACGAAAAGGAGTAGGAAGAAGTTTAAAGTTAGCTGTTAGTGCACGTAATAACAGTACGGGACTTCATTTTCCTTCCTCCCTCCCTCCGTCCTTCCCTTCCTTCCTTCCTTCCTGTTGGCTTATGCTACATCCCCGCCCTCCCCAGTAATAATACTGACTGCTGAGTTTCAGCATAAAATCTTCGTACTTGTTTTTATATGGATGTAAATTATGAATAGATTTTTTTTTTAAATTCCCCCCACCTAAAACCGAAACTATAACGGCTCTGTCAACTCGGGCCTCTTTTCCTAGAAATTCAGGGGTGAGAGCTTCATTGTTTCTGGCGTTTAGAAAAAGCAATTTAGCGTTCTCATCGCTATCGCAACCTAAACTTCCTTTAGTGAGTGATGAGCAAGGTTCCAATAGAATACAGTCACTCACCGATTCCAACCAATCGAAAGGCAGCGTGTGCCTAAGGGCGGTTCACTAGTGCCGGAGCGGTTAGCGTCATGCTGACGTCGGCTTGTGTCATCAGCCTGTTCCAAGAGCGCGATTGGCCCACGGCGATCAACCAAGTGGTGGCTTTTGTTATCCGGGCAATGATTTGCGCCGGGGCGGCGGCAGCTCCTTCCCTATGGAGGTCATGCACAGGTGCCCGCGGGCCCCTGTCAGGTAAATGGAGACGTGCGGCTGGAATCCTGAACTGGGCTGGTGAGCCTGGAGTTTTGGTTTTTGACCTGGCTCGGAGGGGTCAAGTGGAGAAGCGTTCATATACGTCACAGGTGTGCGACCGAGCGCTGCTGCGGACGTTGGCCTCGGGGCGGGGCTTATAGTCCTTGGGAGGGTGATGGTAAGGTCGGGGCTAGGATTCGCCTGTGGCGCCTGGGACTGCCGGTGGGATTTGACCAGTTGGAGAATGACTTAACTGCACACGTGCACCGTGGCGTCACTACAGGCGTGGTCAACGTCCTGGGCGGAGAACGGTCTGAGGCGTTGGCTCTTAGGGCCCAAGTATCATTTGTCGTTGCACGTGGTGTTTCTACCCAAGTATAACCCTGTTGGTGCCGGCTACCCCTGAGAACTTGTTAGAAATGCAGGGTCGGATCCCACCCACGACTTAACGTGGTGGGTATGCCACGTAGGTGTTTCATCAGTGCTTTGAGATGTTCACTGTGAAGTTTGACAACTACCAGGGTAGTGGAAAGAAGCGTTTAATTTGGAGTAGAGAGAGTTTCCCTTCTCATCCTAGCTGTCTCAAGAAAATTGTGAGGTGAATTTGGTGCTCGAAGCTCAATCTTTGTTAATCACCTTCAGGAATTTTGCCTTATTAGTAATCTCTTGTACTTTTGGTTCTTCTGTGTTCTTTTGTATAACACAGCCGTTTGATTGATTGATTGATTGATTGATTGATTTGCATTTTAGGGAAGGGTCTACAGGGTGCTCACAGTCTCTCAGCTAGATCGGACTCATAGTGATCAGGCTGTTTACAGCCTCCCAAGAGCTGGGATTACAGATGTGCACCACCATGCCCAGTCTCAGTTGCCATCTCAGCGCACAGGCGAGGAGAGCGAATTCGTGGCCCCTGCCCCTGCTTGCAGGGGCTTTAATCCGATGAGCTATTTGGCTGGCCCATCACTGAGCCATTTTAAAATTAAATAATTTCACAGAAGCTAAGTCTTTATGCTAAAGGGAAAACCAGTATGTGTGTCCTAAATGCATGTGTAATCATGAAAAAGTATAATTAAGGGAAAACTTAGGAAATTGTATTAGATACTGTTAAATATCAAGGTTGGAACCCAAAGCTGTCTTTTAAGAAAAAGAGTTAGGTTAAGTTAGTATTACAAAAGGGTTTAGGATATACCATATGTAAGTGTATATATTCTTTGATGAATCAAAAAAGAGAATTTGAAAGAGTATCTTGTAACTAGATGGGGGTTATTCAATGCATAGCCACAGCCATTTAAAATCTTCCGTATACTGCTTAAAATCTCCTAGGTACTACCATTAGCATATTCTACACATTGGGAAAACATAGATATGAAATAAAAAATCTGAGAACTTTTAAAAGTAGGCCCCAGTTTTACTTTAAAGCATGTAACAGTACAGTCTGAACAGATGGTTGTTGCATGTTCAGTACTCCCCTGCTGAGTTGGTGAGCATATCCAAAGAGTAATCATTTTTATTTTTAACTTTGTTTTCTGCATCTTATTTCATCCTCAGAATAACTCAGTAAGAAAAGCTCTATAGTATGTATTCCCTGAGAAAATAGCCTGATTTAGAAATTTGACATACATTTTCTTTTTTCTATTTTAATTGTACACAGTTTTATTTTTTGCAGCAAAAGTGATTCCTGCTGGCAGACCCAAGGACACATATTTGTTAAACTGTAGGTCTGTACCTTGTAGAAATTGTAAAAGATAAAGTGTAAGATACTGTCACACGCAAGGCCATTGCTCCAGTTCTCAAAAAGGTGATGTATTCAGTCTTTACATTTGATAGTGTGATGTAATGTGAGGAAATGGTCCAGTGAATTTTGCATGTAAGCATAATCCTCCCTTTACCTATAAAAAGTCAGTTGCTCCTTTAAACTCATCCTACATATCTATCTTGTGCTTCTCAGTAAAGTTTTGTTTTGTTTTTTTAAGAGTTCCAGATTATCCTATTTACATGTATTTGATAGGTAATAACAAGTGAAAGAACAAGCAAACAAGGTTATTTTGAGAAATAGAGCCAGCTCATCAACTTCCATTGGAAGTGCCTTTGGACTTGGGGGCAAAAAGTTGACAGATCACTTTGACTTTGTCCAAGGTCTCAATTTATTTTCCATATAAAATATGGTCATGAAACACAGTAACCCACTGTCTGATGGCACAGACCTGATTGGTACATTTCACTTGGCAAAATGCAGCCCCTATCTAATTTATTTTTACTTTTTGTAGTACCAGGAATTGACCTCAGGACCTTGTACTTGCCAAGGGCTCTTAAACCACTGAGCTATATCCCTGGCCCAAAACCTATCTAATTCTTGATGTCTGGTTCCTGGACTCCCATCAGATGTGCTCAGTGAGATGGAGCAGGTCGTTCCCATTCTGAGGAGTGGTTCAAAGCTGGGTTGCAGTATCGCAGAACCCCATGTTCCTGTTCTTTTGTTTAAAATCTTAGCGTTTAAACTCCACTTATTAGAAAAATTCAAGTTTATAACCACTACTAATTCCATCAGACCCACCCTCCAGCCTTTTTAATGAAAAAACCATAGCAAAACACAAAATGATTTTTCCCTCATATTTTCTAGCTGTTGAAGTTAGCCTGAATGAAAAAGCGATTTAAAAAAAGACATGGCAGCCACAGTTTAAGAGCACTGAAATGTATCTCAAGATGATATTCATGCAGGTCAAATTGACATTACAGGGACTGGGGAAATAGCTCAGTAGAATAAGTGCTTGCCTGGCAAATGCAAGAACCTGAGTTCAATTCCTGGTCCCACAAAAACAAAAACAAACAAATAAAAAAATTGACATTACAATTAGGGGAGCTCTGGTCCTCACTTTTATATTTATAGATGAACGTGGCTTATCTAAGTGTACTGCAAAACCCTTATGTTGGAGAAAAAAACTACCTTTTAGGATTTCCTGATTTAGGACTCAAAGAAAATACAGTACAGATATTAACCACTTGATATTTTAAAACATCAAATTCATTCTATCCAGAAGAAGGTCTGTCTTCTAGATGAGAAGTATATATATGAAGATGATGAGAAAAGCTTAAATTCTAAGGCAAGTTTCTCAAAATCAGATATCTCCAGTGTCTGTAATTTTATGAAAACTTAAATTTGTGGTTCTCAGCCTTGGCTTTGGAGTTCTATGCGGAGCTTTTTCAGATTGAGGGTGCAGTGTGAAGGCCTGGGGAGATGGATGCCATAGCTTTCATGAAGCAGTTGTCACATTATCTGCCAGACAGGAATACAGGCTTAGCATTTCCAGATCTCCATACATTTCAAATGCTGCCAGGAACCCAGCGCTTTAGGTAAAATCCCTCTGTTAACACTGCAGGTGAACAATACACATGGGCATATCCAGCCCAGAAAGCTCATTTGGGACCTTTGTTCTAATGTGTCCCTTTCATTTATCTATAAAAGAGAACAGCTTAATTTTTTTTTTTCCTGAGAACAATGAAGAATTTACACTTACATTGCAGTTTACGGAAAAAAAATCAGCATCAGATTTTGCAATTCAGGAATGACCTTGGACAACATCAATCAGGCAGCTGTGGATCGAATAATCCGGGTGGATCATGCAGGTGAATATGGAGCAAATCGCATCCTCGCAGGACAGATGGCTGTCCTGCGCCGGTCCAGTGTTGGACCAGTCATTCAGGTGGGCACTTACTTATCTTTGTAGTGCAGTCTCCTGATAGGTAGATCTGAAGCCCTACAATAATCATTAGGGCATGCATTCCCAAGAGAGATGCCTGTTGACCCTTAGAGTGAAAATTGCTTCTCAGAGGGAATTGGCAAGCAGAAAGCATGTTGCTGTTTTTATGTGTAAAGCACAGATAGATACACAAGGCATAATAAGAAATACAATGAACATTTAAAAATTTTTAAAATTACTATAGTAAAAGACACATTGCCATTAATCATTCCCCTGAGCCCAGTTATTTCATCATTCTTACCACTTCTCTGTGAAAGTTGTGGAGTCCTCTTTCATGAGTTTTTAGTATGGAGCCATGGCTGTCTCTGTGTCACAATGTTTACCTTTCATGGTCATTCTGACCTTGGGGAAGGACCGGTGGTGGTGTGGTGTTAGCTGTGGTGAATAAGGTGAATGAGACACACTATAATGTTTTTGTGAGCCTGCCTTTCCTTTGGTGGGCACTCAGCAGCAGCATTCAGCATTTTTTCATTATACTTTGTAAAGATACTCACATAGGACAACTTTCAGAATTGCCAGAACTTCTTTTTCCTCTGATGTGTTACAGAAATGGAGAAAATAACTGTCCTCATCATCTCTACCATTTCCGTTTTGTTTCCGCAGATAGGTCTTGTAGCCTTCTTTGGGTACAACAGGGGGCCTCTTGCATCTCTTCATTTTTGTTTCTTACAGAAAATGTGGGATCAAGAAAAGGCCCATTTGAAAAAGTTCAGCGAGTTGATGGTTACGTTCAGGGTCCGGCCCACAGTTCTGATGCCTCTCTGGAATGTGATGGGCTTTGCCCTGGGTATGTATTCTGTGCAGAAGTGCCCATGTGGCTCAGGGATCTGGGTACTGAGTCACCAGGGTACCTCATCCAGAGCTCTTGCCCTGTACTTGTACAGCCTGTTTAATATACTTACATTTTCTTAAAGTTAAATTGGTTGAATTTCTTGCTCTTTCTTTTTGCTTAAATTTCTTTTTAAGATAGACTCAGTGCTTTTATTACTAGAAAGGACAATAAAATATAATATAGAGAGTAAGCTGGCATAATTAAATTGCAGCCTGTACTGTTCTCTGACACAGATTATAAACTCAGATCTACTGGTCCTTTTACAAAGAGCCTAGGGCCAGCGAGATAGCTCAGCAGACTAAAGTGCCTGCTTAAGTAAGCTTAGGCAAGTGCAGGGGCCAAGATTTGATCCCCTGTACCACATGCTGCAACCAGGGTGGACTGAGCTGGCCAGAGTCCTGGCATGGAGGTGCAAGTCTGTAATCCCAGCACTGGGGAGACTGAAAACAGGAGGATTACCATGAGGCCAACCTGCATAGGAAGATCCTACAACCACCCAATACATTTAAAAATAAAAAAAGGAAGACTAAAGAAAAGTAGCATAGAAGATCAAAGACATATTTAGCCCAAAGGCACCTCTTCTTAATCTCCTTAGACTGAAAATGTATTGAAAGGACTCTCTTGTTGTGTGTCTCAAGGTTTAAGTGAACATGGTACCACCTCCAAAATGCTTCTCCACCCAGAGTGACTTTGCCCCCAGAGGACGCATGGCAATATCTAAAGATATTTTCAGTGGATCACAATTTAGGTAGTGCTACTGGCACTTAGTTGTTAGATATCTAGGAAGCTGCTAAATATCCACCGGTGCATAGCGGTGCCGAGGCTGAGAAAGCCTGGCCTAACTGATCTCCCTTACCAGTGGCGTCAGTCCCATCCTTCACTTCTATGTTTGACAATTCCAGGAGCAGGAACGGCCCTGCTTGGGAAGGAAGGTGCGATGGCCTGCACCGTGGCAGTGGAAGAGACCATAGCACAGCACTATAACAACCAGATCAGGATGCTGATGGAGGAGGACCCTGAAAAATACCAGGAGCTTCTGCAGGTAAGATGGATTGCCTCTACTCTGTACAGGCTGCATAAGTGGAGAAGGGGCAGATGGGCAGTTGCCAAAGAGGCAAAATGTAAGAATTTTAGAGAATGATGGAAAGGTGCATGTCAGGGTTAGCAATGCATTTTAGAGGTGAACAGACTAAGGGACGGAGAGGTGGTGCTATCTGCCCTGGTCACATAGCTCAGGCAGTAGCAACTAGAACCTGTGGGTCCTGAGCCTAAACTTGTCTGTCTCTCTCTACTTCTGTATCACTGGTAGCTTCTGAGCAAATGCTGTGTGCATGATGATTTAGATTAAATTTTTGAGGTAACAGCCTCGGGTGTCTTTTTACAGCAAATAATGGAATTTTAATTTCTTAGCTTAGTGGTATTTGTTTGTTTTTTGAGATTGGATCTCATAATGTTACTCAAGCTGGCCTCAGACTTCTGGGTTCATGTGATGTTCCTACCTCAGCATCCTGGGTAGCTGGGATTCCAGGCAGATGAGGACATAACTAGCTCTAAAGGAACTATTTAATTTTGTCTTTTTTTAAATTTTTTGTACTGGGAATTGAACTCGGGAACTATTTAATTTTGAAAGTTTAAATTAGATGTTGGCAAACTCTGGCCTATGACCACTCCTGTTTCTGTAAATCAAGTTGTATTGGAATCTGGGCACACCCAGCATTAGCATGTCAGGGCTGCTTATCCTAATACAGTGCCAGAGTGGGATACTGTAGTTGCAGCTGACAGTGTACAGGCTGCAGGCTTGAAACGTTTCCTCTCTTACTATTATTAGACAAGAGGAATAGAGGAGGGGGAGCCAGAAGGGGTGTAAGGGAGAGCGACAGGATGGATGTGATCAAGATGGTGAGAGAGAGAGAGAGAGCCAGAGAGAAAGCAAAAGCCTTTTCAAAACAGAGTTTTACTGTCTGGCCCTGCATAGTACTTATATATCTACCCTGGCCTTAGATAACAGTATAATGACTTGCTTTGATTTCTTATTTAACCAGCTGATAAAGAAATTTCGAGATGAGGAGCTTGAGCACCATGACACGGGCCTTTACCACGACGCGGAATTGGTAGGGACCTGCTATTGCTCATAGTACTTTGGCATGTTCAGAAGGCAGAGGTTTCTGTTCCTGCATACATTTTTAAATGGTAGACAAAAGTAAGCAGACTAGTTATGTCACACAAAGCAGGTAACTGAGAGTGGGAGTCCTTATTCTATCCCTCATCCTTTCCCTGTGAGCCACTTTCCCCTTTTCTGTGAGAAACTGGAGGCTTCCAGGGTTTGGCAGTAGCAGACACATTCTGACCTTTCAAGTCACTTTTCTTGCCAAATTAAAATAAATTGCTTCTCAGATCTCTTTCTTTTAGAGAAGCTGTATGTTCAGTTTCCAACCCAACTTGAACATACAGCATGTGTCTTCAGTTGCTTTCTGAGTCTGTGCATTCGTGTATGTGTTTTGCTTGCCTAGTCCCAAGGGTTGAACCCAGGGCCTCAGGTGTGCTAGGCCAGCACTCTGTCACCGAGCTACACCCAGGCCTCTTCTTGTTTTTAATAGGCCCCAGCATATGCCGTCTTGAAGAGTGTTATCCAAGCTGGATGCCGTGCAGCGATATATTTATCAGAAAGATTATAAAGTATGTCTGCTTGTCCTTGTCTATAAAAGATAGCTAATAAGTGACATTTACAGAGAAGGAGTTGTACAAATATGACCGTGTGCATTTTGTTAATAACTTATGAATATCTTTTTCATTAATAAAACTCATCAGTGTTGGTTTTGTTGTTGTTGTCTTATGAGGCTCACAATCCCCTAGGTGTGCTCAAATTATAACAAACAAAGTTGGTTTTTATTTGATTGTTGTCTGAGTTGTTGTTGTCCTGAAGCATTAAGAATCATTAATAAGTTAGAAGTAGGATTTTTTTTGTTGTTCTGAGGTTTGAGCCCAGGAATTTACCTTGAAATGCTTCATAAGTGCTCTGCCACTGTGCTACACATACACCCAGCAGCTGGAATCTTTAAGAAAAAAAGTTGAATTTCCTGATATTAAAAGGTAGTTTAAAATATGAGCGTATTTATTAAGCTCAAGCAAGACTGTGAAGACCATCAGGTAAATCACAGATGATCGTAGTTTTTATTCTGAATTGTGTATGACATGGATGAGAAGGTACTGTGGTTCTGAGTCTTTGTGTCCTCCAAGTTCATGTGTAGAAATCTTCACACCGAAGGTGGCAGCACCGCGAGGTGGGACCTCAGGGAGGTGATACATCGTGGAGGTAGAAGTTTCATGAATGGGATTGCTGCCCTTATAAAAGATGCCTGAGGAAGACCCTACCCCTCCACGCTGTGCCAAAGAAGCCTGCTGACTTGGGAACCCTCACCAGGCACAAGCCTGCCAGCAACTTGGGCTTTACAGGCTCCACCGCTGCGAGCAATCAGCTTTTGTGGGTTATATGCTACCTAGTCTGTGACATTTTGTTTTAGCAGCCAGAATAGACTAAGATGGGAGGCATGGGGTACTGTTTATGCCAGAATTCTTTTGCAAAGTTGGTTGCAAAAAATTTCTTTAAGGTTTGTTACCAAAAGGATGAACCCAAGCTGACTAAATTTCAAACTTTGGTGAAATATTTTCTAACTTTCAAATCTTAATTTATAAAAAAAACTGGGTCTCCTACCTAGTTACATATTATCAGAATGATCTTGGGAGTTTTTAAGTACTTCCAGTTTGGTCAGGCATAGTGGAGTATACTTGTCATTCCAGCTGCTTGGTAGGCTGATGTAGAAACATTTGAGTCCAGGAGTTGGAGGTCAACTGGGGCAATGTAATGAGACCCTGTATCTGAAAATGTATTTTGGTTTGTAGGCCAAATACTTTGACTTAGTTAGATTAGGGCTGAATTGACCCTACTGTATTTGAGGCTAGGATCCCCAGAATAGACTGTAGGCTACTTGTGATGAACTGCATCTTGTAGGTGTCTGCCTCCCTCACTCCCATCTCAATGACTTGTATTTCATCAGCACATAAAGGGAAAAGCAACAAAAGAAAACAAGAGTTAATTGCACTTCATTAAATTAAAAACTTGTGCTTAGAAAGACAACCCTTGGAATGTGATAAAATGCTTGCAAAGCATATTTCTGGTAAGGGACTAGTATCTACAATATATAAGGAGCACTTAACAATGAAAAGACAAATAGCCCCATTTTAAAGCTAGGCAGAGAATTTTAATGATCATTTCAACAAAGATCATATACAAATGGCCAATAAATATATAAAAAGGAATTCACCGTTATATCATTAGGGAAAACAAGAATGAGATGCTACATCATGGTAGGATGGCTGCAGCCCAAAAGAGAAAATAACAATTGTTGGCCAGAGGACTGCCTGCTTAGGCAAAAGCAGGGACTGGAGTTTGATCCTCAGTATCACATGCCATGCCAGCCCCACCCCCAGGTGTGCTGAGCCAGCCACTGAGACCACCCATGGTGGTGCATGCCTAATCCCAATGCTGGGGAGGCTGAAAACAGGAAGATCAGTATGAGTCTGAGCTCTGTAGTGAGATCCTGTACCAAATACATTAAAAAAAAAATAGTTGGCCATGATGTGGCAAACTACAATCTGTGGGAATATAAAACTTTGGGAATGAAAGTCACTTTGGAAAACTTCATAATTCCTCAATTAAACATAGCTTTTAGATGATGTAATAGTTCTTCTCCAGGTATAAATAGGAAAGTATATTCAAATAGGCATTTATACATGAGTGTGCATGGCAACCGTTATTCATAATAATAAAATGGAAAGCATACAAATGCCCCCTTAACTGTAAAAGAGCAAAATGTGGTCTGTTCTTGCAATGAAATATTATTCAGTTATCGAAAGGAATGAATTGTGAATATGTTATGCAAATTAATACTGATCATCAGTAATTGACTGGATTAAGAAGCTCCTGGAGAAGAAATTAGATCATAGGGATGCTGTACTGAGGTTCCTAGCTAAATTAAGAGAAGGGACTCAGCTGAAGGAGGCAGTCACGTGGGTGTGGCTTTGGAGTGTGCATCTTGCTGGTGCTCTTCTCCACCTGCTTCCTGGCCACCATGAGGTGAGTAGCTTTGCTCCACCATGCCCTTCCACTGCTATCTTTCCACTTTGGAGCTACCACTCTGTTTCAGTGAAACTACTGAAACAGAGAAAAAAAAATCTCTAAATTGCAAGTATTGTGCATTGTATCACAGCTATGGGAAAGCTGACTGATGCACATGTGAAGGAGTGGGTGAACCTTAAGGACAGACCTGGGTGCGGAGTTTCATTTTGGGAAGATGAAACAGTTCTGGAGACAGGTGGTGGTGATGATACCATAACAATATCAGCTGAACTATATAGTTCAGAGGAATTAAAACAAATTTACAGACCGGGCGTGGTGGTACATGCCTGTAATGCCAGTGCTGCGGAGGCTGAAAACAGGAGAATCACTACAAGTCTGAGCTGTATAGTGAAACCCTGTACCAAATATGTTAACAAACAAAATAATAGTAAGATAAATTAGCATTATGTATATCTTACCACAATTTTAAAAACGCATGGGATGAAAGAAGCCAAATACAAAAAGCCACTTGTCATCTACTCATCTGCTCCTAGAAAGTGTCCAGAATAGGCTAATTCAAGGGTGTGAGTGGTTGCCTGGGGCTGGGAGTGCTGGCAGGAAATAAGGAGTAACTTACTGATGAGGTGATGGAATGTTCTAGTTAGTGATAGTTGTTGTACAATGTGGGGAACACAAGCCTGCAGATGGCCCCTTTCAAGCTGTGAATTTTCTGGCATGGAAATCATAGCAATACAAAATACAGAATATGGGCTGGTGAGATGGCTTAGCGGCCTAAAGCGCATGTGTCGGGAAGTTTAGGCCACTACGCAGGGACCGCGGCTCGATCCCAGGCCCCACATGCTGCGCCGCCCCCCATCCCCCAGGGAAGGCCGAGCCGGCCAGAACACAAGCAAATATGTAATGTGATTGAAGAAAATAAAATAAACTTTAAAAAAAAAAAAAAAATACAGAACACAAGTCTGCTATGGCTGAAAGCAGATTTCAGTCTAGGTTGTTAAATAGGGAGACAGGGCTTTTGACTTAACCAACCTTCAGGCCAACAGGGCATGTAGGAGACTTGATCTTCTGGGATTTAGTGCTGGTTCTTGCCTTTCCAGATTCAAGCTAATTTTGGCAGGAATCTTAGCCATACAAAGGCATTGTATACAATTTTTATTAAAAGCCCAGATTGGGTCCTGTTTGTTTAGCGTCCCCTTCAGACTTGGTGGCTGATGTTTTATGCTTCTGAGAGCTTCCAGAACAAGGCCAGAGAGATTTTCTGAATCTCTTTTTGATTGCTTTTAATTCCATTTCAACTTGTCCTTGTGTATCAACAAGGTAATCTTGTCTTTCCCTTACTTCACTGTTCTGACCTTTCAGAGGAAATGTGATTTAAAATTGGAAATGATCCAAAGATGATGCGAGGATGACAAAGGATGTTATTCTTGCAGGCAGTGTAGTTCCAAAGAGGCAATCTGAGCTCTGGTTCTTTGCATGTTTTTGATCCCCTATTTAAAATGTGGTCCACAGGCTAATGGCATGTGGAAATGCAGAATTTTTGGGTTCTCCCTAGACTATTCAACTGGAATCTGCATTTTAGAGTGTGTCCCCACTAATTTCTTCATATTCCTCTGTTTCAGGAATATGAAACTTAATTTCCCTTGTCTTGTATTTGGGCAGTAGTTACTGATTCCTTTCTAACGAACAGAACACAGTGCTTTTGTTTGCTTTGTGTTATTATAACAATACCTGAGACGGAATATTTCATACAGAGATTTATTTGGTTCACAATTTCTAATGGCTAGAGGGTCCAAATAGAACGGTAGCAGTGGCTAATGAGAGACCCTGGCTGTGTCACAGAGCAGCAGATGGCACTGAATGGCTGCAGCATGTGTACCAGAGCTCACCTAGTAAGAGGGGTGCATGGGGCTAGGCTCAATTTTCCCTAACAACCTGCTCTCACAGGAGCTGAGGCACTCCCTAGAGGCCTGCATAAGGGCAGTAGTGACCCAGTCATCTGATCACTTCCCACTAGGTTCTGCCTTTTAAAACTTGCACCACCTCCGAGCATCTCAATAGTGGGGAGCAGCCTTGCCATGCATGAACTGTTGAGGGTCAAATACATCTAAAGCATAGCACAGTATGAAGTTAGGAAAGACACTGTAGTTTCCAGTGTGCTCTCTGAGGTCACTTGCTCTGGGGGAAGCCAGCTGGCATGTCATGAAGATGCCTAAGCAGTTAATCTGTAGAGATGCTCACATAATCAAGGACAGCGCCCTCTGACCAGTAGCCCTGTGAGTCTTTCAAGGAGGCTGAAGCCTCCAAAATCTCCACTGCAACTTCCTGAGAGACCCTAAGCCAAAATTAACCACTGAGTCTACTACGTCTGAATTCCTGACTCTCAGCAACTGTTAGATAATGTTTGTTCTTTGGGATAATTGTTTATGCAGCAATGGATAACAAGCACACAACCCCTCCAAGTGATTTGAAAGGATGCTAAAATTTGAAAAGCACTGAACCAGATAATGACTCCCAGTGAGCAGAGTTCTTCTTGGTCATTAGCATGTCTTCACGTCAGGCACAGTGCCTGACACAACATATTTTTGTTGGGCTAAATGTAAAGTTAAATTGCTCAGCTCTCAAATTTGTTAAACACTTTTTGTAATATAGAATGTAAGTAGGCAAATGGTTAAGATATTGTAGCAGTTTTTAAGGCTGTTTACGTGGATGAGGAAATCTCCCCGTGGGCCTCTTGTTGATGCAAACTCTGTGACCAATTTCTTTTCTTTGTGACTTGCTTACAACACCCTGCCACTCATGAGGATTGCATTTTTCCCCTTTCGTTCACTTCCAAAAGTCATATATAACTGCCTCAAAATCAAATAAAAGCTGCATATAACTAAAATAAAATGAAATAAAATTTTAAAAACCCACTCTTCTAAGCATGCTCTCTAGAAGTAACCACCATTAATAATTTTATGTATTTCTTTCTGAACTCATTTAAAAATATTTTATTCATACATGTATAAGTTCGGGTTCTCTTTTTTTTTAAAAAAAAAGAAACTTCTTTCTTTCTCCCTTCCTTTCTTTCTATCTAGGCTGGCTCAGCCTGCCCTGGGGGTGGGGCTGGCACAGCATGTGGTACTGGGGATCAAACCGCGGTCCCTGTGGTTGCCTAAGCAGGCAACTTAGACCACTGAACTATCTCTCTGGTCCATGTTTGGGCTCTCATTCCCACAGGAAACCATGCTATACGTTCAGATCTGCAACTCCCGCTGTTTGTCCAAGACTGCCTTGCCCTAATTGCGCACAGCCTCCGCTCGCCCCTCTGCCGCCCCGCCCCCATGGTCTGTGCCTATTGGCCCTTCCTCTATCAGGGCAGGTGCTCACTAGGTGGGGAAGCCTTGGCCACCTGATTCCAGAGGTTGCAAACATCACAATTGCCACTAGCTCACTCTGCACCTGCGTTTGCTCTGTCATCCTATTGATGGGCATCTGAGTTATGTATCTAATACACATCTGGAGAAGAGGGGTCTTTTTTTTTTTTTTTGTATTTTTAGTAAAGGTCTACAGGGTCTCACTACACAGATCGGACTCGTAGTGATCTTGCCTTGTTCAGCCTCCCAAGAGCTGGGATTAGCCCAGTCTCAATCGCCATCTCAGCGCGCCCCAGGGGCGGGTCCGGCACCGCATGCCTGGGATCGAAGCCTGGCAGCTGCTGGGTTTTAATCCTCTGAGCTATTTGGCAGTCCCAAGTCTGAGTCTATACACTAGGGTTCAGATCCTTTGAACTGAACTACATCTTCAACCTTGTATTTTTTATTTATTATTTTATTTTGAGACAGGGTCTCAGGAGGTGGGCCAGGGTGGGCTCAAACTTGGTGATCCTCCCACCTAGGCCTTTCATAGTGTTGGGAAGATAGGCATGCGCCACTGCCCAAGGGCAACACGTGACCTGCGAGCGCAAGGCCTATACCCCATATCTGGGAACTCTGGACTTTATTCCAGGACTTCCTTAAAGGCCTTCTGAAGACGCCCGGCCTGAGTGATTTGAGCAGAAAGTAGGACCTTTTCCAACTCAGGGAAGCCAAAGAAACCTTTCAGTGTGGAGCTACAGCCTCAGACGCCCTCACTTGTATTTGTAACGTGCCCAGAAACGTCCTTCCTGAGAGCCGAGCGCTTTCCCACTAAGATCGTGCCCGCGGTGGACAAGCGCCTCCTCCCGGGACCTGCCTCCTCCCTCCGTGGCGCCGCAGAGCTGGCAGCCTGTGGGCGCTGCCCGAGCGAGCGTTGCAGCGTTTTGGATCCCCTAGGCCTTGGAAGACCAGCTGGGGCGCTCCAAGGACAAGGAACGTCTTCGGAGGGATGGCGACGCTGCTGTCCGTCAGAGGGCGCCCGCGCTCAGCGCTCCGAGTCCGAGGCGGGACCAGCCAGGCAGCCAGTAGGCCACGCCTGCGAGATGGCGCGGGAGCTGGAGGCGACGGGCGACCCAGCAGTGCGCTCCTGCCGCTGGAGCTCGGAGATTACCTGTGCGCAGGGCCAGTCCATGCAGCCCGACACCCGGTGTCCTTATCCAGGTGGATACATTTGTTTTTCACAAAAGGAGAGGAGAAAATACAAGGGAGTTGGTTAGTTTGTCTAGGGACACTGCCTAAGTGACAGCTCCAGGCACTAGACAGCCCGGGAGCAGCAGAGGACTTGCACTTTTTGGGCCACTCCGCCACCCGCGTGGGTTTCGCTCACATCCACCTAGGACTTGCACTTTTTGTGCCACTCCGCCACCCGCGTGGGTTTTGCTCACATCCACCTTCTCCTCTCTCTAGTGCCTGGCCCTGTTCCTGATGTCCAGCTGTTGGTCCTTGCAGCCCGCTTACTCCTAGCTGAAGCCCTCACCCCTCTGTCACCCCAGCCCGCAGTCTTGCCTTGGCTTTGCAGCCTCTCACCATGTGATCATCCCTAGTTTCCCACCTTCCCAGGTACCTGACAAGGGGTCTGTCAAGGCTACCTTGGTGTACCTGGAGCTTGGGCAAGCTCTCAATCGGTGTTTGATAAATTAACCTGAGCTATGAAGAAAAAGCAAGTGGACTCACAGAATGGAACAAAAGAACGACCCAGTAATTACAAGTCATAACAAATGGCCCTCTGCTCTGGAGATGAACACATTTAGCAACTTCTCGGTGAGACCATGGGATGGGAAAGTGGGGCAAGCGCTGTGTGTGTCCTTGGGTCCTTCATCAGCGTGGACCTGAGCCCTGCCCTGCAGGACCAAGCCTGACAGTACCTGAGCTAGAGAAAACACATGGTGAATGTCTGCTTTTTTTTTTTTTTTTTTTTTTTATAGCAAAAGACACGTTACCATTAATTCCCCTCAAAATACTCCCTTTCTCTTCATCGCACTTAGCCAACTGTATCACTTTCTCAAACACTTTGAAAGTCCTCCTTTGTGAGTGTCTTTAGTTGTTCTGTTGTGGCTGCCTCCATGTCCTCTGTTGGCTCAAAACTGTTCCCTTTCATGGTCATTTTGACTTTGGGCAAAAGCCAACCATCATATAGTGGTACATCTGGTGAATAAAGTGGACGAGGACATGCTGTAAAGTTTTTACAAGCCTGATTTTCTTTTGGAGGGTACTTGGTTTTGTTTGTTTGTTTGTATCAGGAATTGAACTCAGGACTTTGCACTTGCTAGGCAGGTGCTTATGCTGCTGAGCTGTCTCTCTGGCCCTTGTTGCATGGTACTTGACAGCAGCATTTCCTATATTTTTTATCATATTTCATACAGACACCCACAAGAGAACTTCTAGAGTTGCTGGAGAAAGTGGCAAGAACAATGGGATATAAGTAGTTGAAGTAAGGGGGAATATTTTGAAGTGGCCTAATTGCAATGTGTCCTTACTGTAATGTGTTTTTAAAATTTAAACATTCACTGTATATTTTGATCACACTCATATTTAACATGTAACCATACTTAACCTTTCTCTTCCAAAATGATTTTTATTTATTTCTGCTATGTTTTGATTTTGAGAATTCCTCAATGCTCAATGATACTCTACCTTTAAAATTAATTTAGTTACCTCTCTAAGGTTAGATAAAATGTTCAAATGCTTCATCCTGGGGGGTTTTAGCTAAGCATGCATATTAGAGTCAGCTCTTGAGATTCAGAAAAATCTACAGATGCTGCTGTTCCACCTGGGAGCCAGCAGTTATAAGACTGAGCCTCAGATATACATATGTTTTAAAAATTCACACAGGAGCCCTGGTTAAGATATAATGCTTTGATTCCACAAAAGTCTCAATTCTAAATCCACATCCCACATCTACGTCTCCTCTGCTTTGCATCCTAGTTTCTTGTATTGATTTGGGATTTCCATTCTGTCCCACTTTTCTTGCTCTGTTTTCTGCTAACATAAGACCTGGCTTTCCAATTTTCTCTGGCCGGTTCTGCACGGTGGCAGCTGGAAACAAATGCCAGCCCAAGTTGTCTTCACAGAGTGGAAACAATGGCAAACAGCCATCTCCTGTTCTTCTAGGGGAGCAGCTCTTGTGTGGCATTTTCCATGCTGAGCTTCCAAGTGACTTTATTGCAACAATAAAAATTGTGTGGAGATGCCACCTGTTGTGTTTATTCGCTGATGCTGTGCATCCATGTGTGTGTGCGTGTGTGTGTATGTGCGTGTGTGTGTGTGTGTGTGTGTGTGTGTGTGTGTTTAAAAAAGACCATGGGAGCATTGTGATAATATTCATTTGACTACTTTAAGAGCCCAAATTGTACTAAGTGCTGTGGAATGAAATGATTTTAAAACATGAAATACATATACCTTCTGAATGATAAAATTCAGAAGTAACACCCCTGTCAAAAAAAAAATGAACTTTGCTTCTGATAAAAGTTATTAGAGAAAGAAACTGCTCAAAGAGAAGGAATAAGTGGGATAAGAGAAAGGAGAAAAGAAAAGAAAGGAGGAAAAAATATATATGTATATACAAGAGATAGCTGAAATAATTGTACTGCTGATTTCTACTATTGAAAGGAAGAAAAAAATTAATGCTTAATTTTTAACCAGTTATGTATGCTTATATCTAGTAATCTGAGCAACTACTTTGAAGATAACAATATGTAGTATAACAACCATTGTTGAGTTCCTATCATCTTGTTTAGTAAATTCTGTATTGTTTCTAATGTTTAAATTTTTTTATTCTCTTTAAGAAATAAATAGAAAAAAAAGTTACTAGCTCTGCTAAACAAAGAATTTAGAAGTTCCTATCTTCATATTTCATTGGATCCAGGCTTTCAAACTGAGCACTTGGGTCCTCTCCTCTCTGTTCAACAGTGTAGATATTAGGCTCATAAGACTCCTTCTAAATTGGGCCTCATGGCACATGCCTATAATCCCTGCACTTGGGACACTGGAGCAGGAGGATCACTGGGAGTTCAAAGCCAACATTAGCTACATCGTGAGTTTAAGCCTAGCCTGAATCTCATAGTGAGACCCTATCTCAAAAAACAAAAATCAAACAACAAAAAATAATACCCCGTGTCTGTGACACTCATGTATAGCAGCAAAATGGCCATAATATTTCCACAGGTGACATCATAACATCTTTCCATTCACAAGGAGGTTGAAGGTTTCTTCAAGTATGGCCAGAAGAGAGAAAATATGGCTTTCCCAGAATCATCCAAGCACACCTCTCCCCAAACCCTAGTTTCATTTCTCCAACCAGGTTTCAGACCAGAACTTTCCTCCAGTCGCTGTGGCTTGAGAGACTCTGGTGCTTTAATTGGCCAGATGTGGTCATGTGGTTTTTTTCTTATGAGCTGATAACTGGGTTGAGTATTCCTGAATGAAGCCAGAGTCTTTCTACCAGGAAGAGGGAGAACAGATGTTGGCAGAATGAACAAAAACATTTGATGTCCCTGAGGACAGGAGGTGATAGAATAAGAACTAGAGTTGGTGTCAATTGGATGTGAAACAGTGAATCAGGGTGGACAGGGACCCAAGAGGAAATAACACATGCTCCCCTCTGTAGTGGACAGAGATGGACGGGAGTCTATGGCAACTGAGAGGCAGTGTACATGGTGATCCGTGCCATCTGGCTGAGTCCTTGCTCTGCTGCTTACCAGATGTTACCCAGCTGCTCTGTGCCTTCATTTCCCTATTTACAAAATGACAGTGTCTGGGTTGTCATAGATGAAACTTGAAAGCAATATGCTCAGCAAAAGAAGCCAGTCACAAAGGACAGCATCTTACATGAATCTATTTGCATAACAAGTTCAGAGCAGGAAAATCTAGGGAGATAGAAAGTAGATTAGTGAGTTCCTAGACCTGGGACAGAGAGGGGAGCCCACCTTGGCAAGGGGAGTGGAGGGCAGTGAACCTATTCTGAAGTGGACTATGGTGATGGTTGCTCTAGTGTGAAAATATCCTAAAAGCAATTGAAATATAAATTTACATTTATATTTAGTATACATTTACATTTAATATAATTTACATTTATATTTATATTTACATTTATATTTAACTTGGGCTGGCACTTGTTTTCAGCTGCCACTGTGCAGAACCGGCCAGAGAAAATTGGAAAGCCAGGTCCTATGTTAGCAGAAAACAGAGCAAGAAAAGTGGGACAGAATGGAAATCCTAAATCAATACAATAAAATAGGATGTAAATGAACTGTGTAGTAAGGGAAGTATATCTTAGTATCATTATATCTTAGAAGTGAATATGTCAGGTGCTTTGACCAGTGCATTCCTGTTCCCTAGGCCTGGAGGTTGTGGTAGCCTCCTGCTACATATGCTTGAGGACATCTCCCCTTACCCTCTTGCCTCTCACCTGTTCTGAAGCAATTCATCATTAGTTATCCTAGATGTGTACAGCCAAGATCCTGGCTATACAGAAAAAGGTTCTTAAGAAGAACAGAACTTGTTGATGGATTGGGAAGGACTATGGTGGTGATCATAGTGTTTCATCTTGACTGGGCCACAAGATGCCCAGATATTTGACTAAATATTATGGGGAGGTTGTTTCTGCACAAAGTTTAACTTTTGAATTGGTGAACAAATTCAAAGTAAAGCAGATTTTCTTTCCTATTGTAGGTGGACCTCATCTAATCAGTTGAAGATCCAAATAGAAAAAGAGAAAGCTAAGTGAAAGGCTGCTTCTCTTAGCTGGCTGCCTACGAGCTGTGACAGCTGGTTTTCTGGCTTCTGGATTCTAAGTAAAACATTGGCTTTTGCTGGGTTTCAGATCACAGGCTTTCAGACATGAGCCACAGCTGCTCTTGAACTTATTATAGAGTTGTGTCATGATAAGTCCGTTGTAAATTAAAAATATTATGGCTATTCCTCTTTATGATTCCATGCTTGGCCAGGAGCTGAGCCAGTTCCTGTTGCCCAGTATTACAAGAGAAGTCCATGCCACATATCACTATGTTGGAAAAGATTCCAATTCACAATTCCAAGGGCAGTTTCCAAGAATGTGTATGGCTCCTGCTGCACACCACAGGCTTTCCCACCTCAGGCCTTTGCACTGGGGCTGGATCTCCACATGGGCTCTCCTGCACCTCTAGCCTATTGTTCATGGAGTTGAGGCCTTCCCCTTCTACCCTGTATAGTTGCCTGAGGCAGCTCCTTAAATACACCTGTTTGCCTATTCATCTATTTACCTAGCTACCATTTCTGAGTATGTGTGTACATATGTATGCATGTATGCATGGATGCATCTCTAGCTGTCTGTCGTTATCTGATTATCTGTCTATTTCTCGTTAGTTCTGTTTCTCTACAGAACACTAATACCATCGTTAAAGGAGACATGAGTCAGTGGTGAGTTTCAGGCCGTGTGACTGGGCAAATGATCAAAATAGAACAGAAATAAGGAAGTCAAGGAATTGACTGGTTCAAGAATATGATTTATGGGGCCGGCGAGATGATTCAGTGGTCTAAAGCGCCTGCTTGGGAAAGCTCAGGCAACTGCAGGGACTGCGGTTTGATCCCCGGCACCACATGCTGCGCCAGCCCCACCACCAGGGCAGGCTGAGCCAGCCACAAAATAAATAAATAAAGAAACAAACAAGCACAACAAGCAAACAAACAAATAAATAAATAAATAATTTTTAAAAAAAGAATATGATTTATTTATTTATTATTTATCACACAGACATTTAACATCTCTCCTGTGCCTGAGAGTCTGGCCACTAAGCAGTGTGCCTTGTGGCACACTGAGCCCAAGGGGACTGGTTGAGCTCAGACAGTTCAAGACCAGTCTGAGTCATATAAGGAGACTCTACCCTTCCTCCAATGTATTTCCATTCCTGGTGATGAAAATATCCATGCGTTTTCCTAAACTTGAGCCCCAAATCCATCTTTCCCTCTAAATTCAGCTTTGCCCTCAACATGAATTAGTCCTTCTTCTAGTGCTGAGAATGGAATACAGGGCTTCACACATGCCCAACAAGCACTCTGCCACTGAAACACATCACCAGCTCTTATTTTTTCTTATCTGGAGAGAGTTTTCCCGCTAAATGGTCCACAGTGGCCTTGTACTTCATTTCCTTCTGCCTCAGGCTTTCAAGTAGCTGGGATTCCAGGTGTGCACCTCTGCACCAGCTTTGTGAATTAATCTGAAGACTTGTAATTCTCTCTCCTCCAGATGCCCTCAAATGCATTTACTTGGCAGGGAGAGCTGTGAAAGAACACTGAGGAGATGATTGATGGGATTGGTCTTGAAAATCCCCATCTCCCCCTTTCACATGTGCCATTTTGTAATAATTTGGCTTATATGTCAGAAGAGTCATAGAGTATTTGAATGAGGTAGAGATTATATTGCATATGAAATTAGGATGTAGAACATAAAATATTCTTCACATCTCTGCATTATTGAAGGTGACAAAGGAAGGTGTTGCTAGCCATGTGAAGCATTTGTTGGGGGTAGATAAGTGTCCAGAGAAAAATAATCTGCTGTGACTTTTGCTTTGTCTCTGCTGGAGATTTGATCCATGCCCTTCACACTGAGCTACATCTTCAGTCCCCACCCACTCTTCAATCTTTCTTTCTTTCTTTCTTTCTTTCTTTCTTTCTTTCTTTCTTTCTTTCTTTCTTTCTTTCTTTCTTGATACAGGTTCTCACTGTGCAGTAGTTCAGACTCATAGTGAGCCTTCTGTCTCAGCCTCCCCAGAGCTAGAATTACAGGCATGTACCACTACACCTGGCTCTGGGGCCAATACAGCATGTTGCGCAAGAGATTGAACTGGGGTCTTTGTGCTTTCCAGGCAGGCACATAGAATGCTGAGTTATCTTCTCAGCCCCCCAACCCCCTTTTTTGAGACTGGGCCTCACTTAATTACTTGAATTTCCAATTCTCCTTCCTCAGACATCCAGAGTGCTGGGATTACAGGCCACAGCCTGTGGCCACACTGAGGCCCTGGGATGAATGGGTCCAAAGTGAGAGGAGGAGGGTTTTGAGACCTATCTCAGCAAACTCTGAGATTGCAGGCCTACCCCACCATGCCTGGAACCAATTTGGCATGGCATGCCTGGAGTTCTGGGGCTGGCATGAGATCAAATCCAGGTCCATGTGCTTGCCAAGCAGGTGCTTAGATCACTGAGCTATTTTTCCAGTCCTCTTGTTAAATTATTAAAGTTGGGGTCATTGCATTATTTTGTAAAATAACTTAAATTAAAATATATAAAAACAAGTTTTGACTGGGCATGGTGACCCACACCTGTAATACCAGCACTCAGAGGCTAAACGCAGGAGTCTCCACTTCAAGACCAGCCAGAACTACAAAGTGAGACCATGTCTCAACAACCACTCCCTCCAAAAAACCCACAAGTTTTGTTGCTTATGATATGTAATCAAAATATGTAAGGAATGTTTAAGTTTTTAAAATTTTTACTGTAATAGACACATTGCCACTGGTTCCCTCTCAAAACCCTCCCCCCTCTCTCTCACTTTGGATCCACTCATCCCGTTATGCTCACCACTCTTGAAGCAGTTCTGGAAGTCTTCTTGGGATTGTCTTTATGAGGTGTGGTTAGAAATATGTTGAATGCTGCTGAGTGCCACCCAACAGAAAGGCAGCTCATAAAAACAAGACAGTTCCCACCCATCTTATTCATCAGATCAGACACTGCAATTTCTGGCTCCTCCCCCAAGTCAAAATGACCACAAAAGGGGAACATTTTGAATTCACTGAGAACACTAACACAGCTGTCACAAGGGAACTAAAGATTATTTACTAAAGAGGAGAGGGGCTCAGGCTGCTCACCCTCCTCTGATAGGGTGTCCGTCTGTCTGTCTGTATGTCTGTTTGTTTATTTTGCAAGATTTTTGTTTTGTTTTGTTTTTGAGACAGGGCCTCAGTGTGTAGCCCAGGATGGCCTGAAACTCACATTGATCCTCTTGCCTCAGGAGTGTCTGTTCTACAGGGCTGGAATCCAGAGGCAGGAAACCTTTTCTCATCTTTCCCATTCCATTTGTGTACTTTGCAAAGGAGAACCTGTAACCAACTTCATTATTTAGAAGTTTTATCAAGGGAAAAGAAAATTTGAAATCTTGCCATTTTCTCTGCATTCCCTTTGCTAGCCCAGTACTGGCCACCATTGTCTCCAGGCAGCCAGTCTCATCTGCACTGAAACTCAATGTGTCCATGTGACTCATTCTGGGCAGTGAAACACAGCAGAAGTTCTTAGGTGGACCTTCTAGGACAGCTCTTTAGAGATGGGGCAGACACCTGGCACTGGCCTTTCTTAGTTTCTCCTGACAGATGCTTCCAACCTGAGATAGGGACATTATGACTGGAGCTCTAGAAATCACATGTACCATAGTATCTTTGAAGATGAAAAAGCCCTCTGCTGATGGTAATGAAGAATGATAGAAATGGATCCCTGGTGATGCTGACACCACTGTACCAGCCCTTGGTTAATTTAAGCCACTATGATTTCTAGTATTTGTTACTGGCAGTCGAAAGAATATATTTAGCTAAGGCTTTCAAGTTTCAGGGTGAAGTCCATTTTCACTAAGACGTGCTCTCTTAGATCCCTCTCCTATATCTAAATCTTCCCATAGGATTCCCATGTGCCCTTGTGTTCAGCATCATAGGTTTCACCATGCTGCATTGTAATTACCAGCTGTGGGTCTCACAAGCCTGTAGCTTCCTGAGACAGTGGACCTGGTCTCACATGGTTGTCCCAGCTTATGACACAAATGAGTGCTTACTATCTGGAAACCTGCTGAAGCAATGACTGGAGCACTGTGAACTAAATCCATCTCTCTGGTCCTGGGAAGCTCCAGATTCTAACTTTTGCTTTTGATGTGATGGATGTGAAGAAATGGCTCAGAGAGCAAAAGGGCAGACCTGAGAAAGCACAGCTGTCTGTATCTTCTGGTTCACTCATTCGTTAGCTCCCAGAGTGCCTTCTACTAGCCAGGTGTGTTCAATGCCAAGATGCATGCATGGTCAGAGCTAAGCATGAGGTGAACAGGGCTTCTGGCATTCTTGACTCATGTAGCCTTGTGTGGCCTCCTCAGGAAAGTCTAGTTTTCTCCCACATGCCCTAGATGCTGGACATCACAACAATTCTCCTTCCACAATGCATTTAGGAGAGTCATCATTCAACATGTGCAAAATAGGGTATACACAAGAATATTTGCTACAGGGTTATTTGCAACAGCAAAAGATTATATAGGAGCCCAGTACAGCCCAGGAGGAGCCCATTACAAAATTAAGATGGAACAATACTAGGGATTACTCTGTAGCCATTAAGAAGACTGGAGTGGTCTTATCTGCTATAATATGGAAATTTCTCCAAGAAACACAGTAGTGAGGGAAACTAAGGTTCAGAGCAGTGTACAGAGTCACTCAGATTACAACTCAACCACTGAT